>JAQGBH010004050.1:0-18002 GCA_034698265.1 Sminthurinus aureus | reverse complement strand
GCTATCGGGAAAACAATCCAGTCTATATCGGGAAAAAAATCCATCTCAATAAATTCTATCGGGAAATAAATATTTCCCCTTTTTAGGAAACTATCGGGACGAAAAACCATTTGTATCGGGAGAAAAAAACCTAGCCATTTTAAATTTTGATGAAACATACATATATGTATATACACCATTCGAAAGAGCGTATCAAAATTAGTCGCAAAATCTTAATTATGTTTATTACCCCAGCATTGGAATACAATGATGTAAACTTAATTTTTTTTATATCTAGTATCTAGTAAAAAGATTGAACACAAGTGAACGGGTGGTATATAAAAATTGAACTTGCATTAAACATGAAAGACTGATATATTGAAAGCATTTTGCATCTCTCCATTTACATGACACACGATAATTGCAAAGTTTCTGAAATGTAGTGTGCATTTAGGTATATATTATACTAAATATTATGTACGTTGTACGTGTACTCTTAACTCCTAAAACTCCATAATATAATAGATTTACCAACATGTATTCCACAGATTGATTCAGTAAGGTTTCCGCCCTCCTTTTTTACAACTAATAACATATTATCCAAAACCCAAAACAAATTTGACGTCTGCAGTTGAATGTTGAAAGTGAAGAAGGATTTATCTGTAGGCAATTCTAATACCAAGTAAATAGTCTACTTTATTTGATAGTGCTCAGTTTAATTCTCATCTTTTCGTATTCAGTGAAACTAGTGCAAAAGTGACAAACAAGATTTGTACACAATTATTTGAAGAGGTAAGTTGGTATTTTATCCACATTGGTTATACGACCATTATTTCCATGTTCAAGCTGATCCCTACATGTATATATTATAATACAGTATGCATGTGAAATTCAACTTTTCATTTTTGCTCTCACACAGTTTATACGGCTGTTTCACTTGTCGTAGTGTATTGTTTTAAGTTGTAAGCTGTACAAATATGTATATATATTTGATATATGCAAGAGTATAAGCTACATATTGCACATTTGTACTCTGTACATAGTACATACTACATACAACATACACGACGATGAGATCATTCTTGTTTTGTGTCACTGACTGGCAGATTTGTCTGGCAGAGCTCAGTATTAACGTTGAATCCCAGATAAGCTAGAAGATAGCATCTTTGAGTACTTTTACTCAACCACACTGTACTTATTGTTCATTTTGCTAAAATGTTTGTATATACAATAGAAAGCATGTAGAATAGAAGTATGTATATAAAAGAAGTTGGTCCATTAGTGCACTTACTATGTACTACGTATTCTTTTGTCAATTTTCTGCATGCATGTTTACTTTTTTCCGTATCTGTTTTTTTTTGTTACCAAAAAGCCCTCATACACTCGTACCCGTGACACAGTAACCAAAACCTGTAGAACCAGAATTCCTTCACTCTCATTAACCGAGATACACACACAGAAAGAGAACGTAAAGTCTAAAGTCACACACATGAAATATGAAATATGATCATTGGTGGTGAGTGGTGAGTACGGTTTGATCTGAGTCTGTGTGGCTACATCAGTTAAAGTAGGTATACACTACATATTAAATGCATCTTATAAATTGCAAATAATATTGTTAGATGTTAGATTTGGACTGTGAATAGAACCGGCAATACGATATATGTACTGAGTGAAAATCATCTTCTTTTATGCACATGTTTATTGAAAACTGAGACGCTATCGAGTATTAAATGGTGAAAAACTATAAGAGGCTAAATACATCAACATTTGACCGCACAACATTTAATACACAGTTTTTACCATCTAAGTATGTATAACGCATAGCATAATACAGCTTGTAAAGAATAGTAAAGTCGGTGCGTTCATTTTGTTCTTGTTATTATTGTGTTAAATCCACTTTCATTTGGCTCACATTTGACTTAAACTACTTCAAACTGAGACACCTGACATGCAACATGCACAAAATACAAAATCCATCTACTTACTTTTCATTAGTATTGTCTTCTCGTTGTGTTCCACTCAAAAAGTCCCAATACATAATGTAATTGAGAATCCAGGTTTCTGTATGCATATACAAGATACAAGATGCACTATGCCATTACTTCTTGTTTTGGTTTCGTTTGGACGGTTTCATCTTTAAATTCGAGTTTACTTTTTACTTTTCCACATATCCATGTAGACTGACCAAGATGAAAGCAAAACAAAACGAGACAAGTTTTCTTGTATCAACAATAAAGCCTAACATGTTTGTATAAGTTTGCTTTGAGCTTTGAGCCACTGACATACAAAAGTGTATTAAACAATAATCACAACTTGTATCATCCATTCAAATGGTTCAAAAATTGAAATAATGCATACATGTATAAAATTTATGCCATATACATATATATAACACACACATTCATACATAGGTACCTACTCCCATATAAATAATCCACACAAAAACATATATACAGTATTTTGTTCAGCA
Source organism: Sminthurinus aureus (assembly GCA_034698265.1). Classification (NCBI taxonomy): domain Eukaryota; kingdom Metazoa; phylum Arthropoda; class Collembola; order Symphypleona; family Katiannidae; genus Sminthurinus; species Sminthurinus aureus. Next base: position 15,550 of record JAQGBH010004050.1, on the reverse strand, counting down.
AGGAGACGAATCGTGAATAAAATATTACAACGAAATTCAAAGACGATATAAAAGTTAAGATTATAGGTTACGCGTATTTAAGTGTTATAACTTATACCAGTCACTCTCATTGCTCATTTACTCATTACTCATTACATATCAGTTCATATATAATATATAACGTATAACTATCAATAACTGATGAAAGCATGATTGATTATTGGCGAGGTCTTATTGTTGGTTGTTGTTATGTGGCAGCATTCAAGATTATACAGTGTAACTTATACATTAGTCTATGGTTTTCCATTAGAGTAGACTGAGATGACAGGGAATCTGAGGTCACATTTAATCCATTTTTCTTTGAATAATGCATAATACATACATAAACAGAGGAGATCAAGGTATATTGAATACACATATATGTACAATACATGTACATAGTAAACAGTAAATTTCCTGTCAAATGTTGGATGTTGAATTCAATCTTGGGTCTTGGGAGAAGGGGTTTAGACTTTAGAGTTTAGATGTTATGTATTGGGTGTATTTTCTCGTTTGCAGAATTTGTCTTGTAGGTAAGAGCTCATATGGCTTTACCTTTTAACTTGTATTTTTCGTACATCTTGTATCATGTATCATCTCCTCATCATAGTCAACCTCTTAGTACTTGATACTTGAAGCTATCACGACGACGATTTTTGTTCGTAAAAAATATACAGATCTTTATAAACATACAGAGAGAAAGAGAGAGGATTTTCTCTTATATTTAGTTACACGTATGAGATACGAGAATCATCAACATCACGAGGTAGGAACCAGTAAAGACAGAACGAATAAATAATAATAATTCCTTGTACTACTTCCACTCCTTATTCCTTACTCCTTACACACAAAATAATTTTTATTATAAACTGCACCAGTCGCTATACACTTTCCGTTGTAGCATCACTTGCGATTTGAATAATTGTTGTCTTGTGTCTTGTATATGTTACGTTGCGTGTTGTGTGGAGCTTGAGTACCAAATCAACCCTTTCGCTTATTCCCTAATGAATTGAACCATTCTACAATCTAAGTACAATCCATCCTCTCTCCTAGTTCACCATCAACTCGTCTCATGTGTCAGTCTGTGTAGAAAAGTGTGTGGAAGAGTTCCTCACAAGTCTCACATCAGTACTAAATCAGAACTAAATATAAATCAAGAATCATACAGAGTAAGTTGAGTCGCCGGGATTTTCTAAAGTAAACCTTGTTTCAAGAGTAGAAAAGTCAAAAGTCTTGTTTTTCTTGCAGTCTTATTCTTCTCTCTGTCCAGTGTGTGTGTCTGTGTTTGTGTGTCCGGTAAATTGAGTGTGATTGTTTCGTACACTACTAATGTAAATACGTTCGGAGTATTCTAATAGTTCACCATTCACCGAAGCACCCAGTCTATGGTACCCGGTTCCGTGCAAGGTAATTTGTGGTCATTGTGTATAATTTTCTGCACCATTTCAGTTCAATTTCCGTACAACTTCCGTGTAGGATACATTACATACATTATGTTTTCAAAATAGATTTCTCGTTAGCACAAGCGTTTGTTGGAGATAAATAATATCTCGTGTCCACTACTGTCTACTAACTAGCTTTCCATGATTAGAAAATAGCAATGATGTCTTAGTGTAAAATTGTAAAAGTTTACTCAAATGTAAGGAAGTTGTATTTGATAGCATGAATTTTATAGAAGAAAATAGTTTAATCAGTTTTATTTTTTAGTACACTCTTTGATCTTTAGCTCTTAAATGTGTCATTTTGATCCATCTATCACGGTAGGCATTTGGAGTTTCATACTCGTCCTCTTTTAGCTCAAACTTCTAAAACTCTAAAACTATATTCGTATAGACCATAGAATGTTTGTGCAATATTCATAACTGTCAAGTGTCAATACTTAAGCGAGTACAAGGAAGTCTTTTTCATGAAAAAATTCTCTTTAAAAAAAACGTCCTCAATGATAAAAGTCAAAGTTGATGACATCAACTTGATGCATGTGTATTGAAGATTAAAAATGGCTTGACCTTTTTTTTTGGAAGCCGATATTTCATAAAAACATGACTTTCAACTTGACTTCTGCATTCTGCACTATGTTTCCCAACTATTCAGTTTATCAATTCTCCTGATAATATATAATATCTAGTCTAATATATGAAAATTATCGTTTCGTGTTTCATCTATTTCAAGAGGCATTCGTGGTTCTCTGTTAATAGTTACTAAATAAAATTAAGATTATATTTATAAACTGTCTTCTCTTAGATAGTCTGAATACATTTATAAATTTCATCAAAAACAGAGTGCATCAACCCATTCAATATTCCATTTTCCATACTCCATACAGCATAGGAAATAGGAAACAGGAACATGGTTTGATTGGGTTTCATGGGAAAGTTTGTTGTTTGTTGTCTTTAGACATGTGCCTGTCCGGTTTTATTTCACTCTCATCTTAAACAAAAGGCACAAGGCCTAAGGAAATATAGGAATTTAACTGAAAAGTTGTCGTTTAGGACATCTTCTTCTCCCTTTTGTTGTTCTAATTAACATTTAATTTTACACGACTTTGGTTATACATTAAGTCTCAAATCTCAAATCAAATCTAAAGAAGAGATAAAGCAGTTTGACAAGGTTTCAATTTTCAATAAACATGTGTGTGTACTTACTTTACTTACTTTGAGACGAACGTACTCCCTAGAGCTAACAGCCCATAAAGTCTGTCTACTTTTTGTTTTGCAATATAATATATACAGAATGTGTGATATGTATGTATGTATAACAATTATTCACCTTCCTCACGAAGAGCACAACCTCTAGTGCGTTAGAAAAGTAAATGCTATTGGCAATTGGTATATGTGTAAGAAAACTTCCAATTTTAAAAAGGAAGAAAACAACAACAACAGCTGCAAAAGACGGCTGTAAAATAATTAGTTTTGATTTTTGATCTCTTGATTTCGCATCTCTCCGGCTCACAACTCACAAATAACACTAGTACATATGTAATAAGAGTATGTTTAACCGAACTGTGTCATTTGTGGATCAATCTCCTCATAATCTTGGACCGTTTGTGTTCTGTGCAACTGATTGGTATTTGTTATTCGTTCCGTTAAGCTGCAAACGACAAACTTCCACATTCCACATGTTCCAGAATCCAGAAGCTGAAAGCACAAGTAAAGCTTTACTTGCTAGTATAGTTAGGAGTTAGGAGAGATTATTGATCAATACACTTGGGATTAAAATCAAAGACTGTTTTATGTAGTTCATAGATCGTAAGGAGGTTTTGATAGTGCAAGTGTTTTGTTTTTAATTTGGCACAAGATGAATCTTGTGCCAACTACGTTGTGCATACTACGAAACTAAGTACTAATTTTTTGTAATTTAGTTTGCAATTATTCACTTTTTCTCTGCTGTCTGTCTGCAATATAGTGTATTTCGCCTAAATACATGGTTGACCCTTCCATTGACCTCCTTCAATCCGGTAGTCTGTTTTTTCTTCAACACACATTTTTCATGATTAGAATTAAGAAATGACATGACATACGCCGTAAGAGACGTACGATATACCAAACAACATACAGGAAGATGAATCATGAAAGAAGTTTCATGAAATAATCAACATGAAAATGAAAATTTAATACAAATCAATTCGGATATCAGACGATTCACTTGATTTATAAAAAATATTGTAAATATAAGTTACAATATAGGAAACCTTTTTTATTGTTTCATGGTTAAAAATGATATTGAATTATGCATTATGCGTGGATATGCTAGTATATAGTATAGTGTAAACCTGATACCTAGCATTAAGAGATTATGAGATTTACTAACAATTAACAATACACTTGACTTGTTCAAAATCTAAAAGAGTATAGTGTGCAATGTGTAATATTATATAGTTTGTATTAGTATTTGTCCATTCAAAAAAATATGTTTGCATATCGATGCAGAGTGTAGAGCCTGTTTATTGTTTACAAATGTCAATAGAAAGTGCTCTTAAATCTCAAATCTTCTTCCCATTTCATGTGTTTTATAGCTTTGCCTTGTAAAAAAGTTGCATGCACAATGTACACATGATACACTATACACAGTAAACATTATTATAATCAGTGTAATATTATGTAGTCAAATTTACTCATTTATACCGTCTCCCTGTTACTACAATTGTGACCATTCTGAATACAAAAGGTGTAGTATATGTGTAGTGTGTACTATAGACATTTATGGTATTATACAAACTATACAGGGATAAAACCTTCCTAAAATATACAATGCATACGCACTACACGCATTCTATGTTGTTGTTATCATCCTTTGAATGAGGTTTAGTTTAGATTTGCTGAATTGTTTTTACACTTGCAAAAAACTCTAAAAATAAAGTAAAGTATTGAGGCAAAATTGAATCAGACAAAAGGTAAATAGATAGAAGCATGCATTTGTAAAAAGAGGGATGACTACGTCATACACATGTGTGCTTCACATGAGTCTTTTTAGCGAGATTGACGAGATCTTTTTCTATATAATATATTATTCAAGTATAGTTACCTTTATTATGTGCTTGTGAGTCAACGAAAAAATACCTATCATCACATGAAACATGAAAACATATGTCATACAATAATATACTATACACACGTTATATGATGCTTGTTTAAACTTTAAACAAAGAAGAGATTTATTTTATGCATTTTCTTTAGTCCACAAATAACGTTGTAAGTAGTATCTTTTCCGTTTCCCAAAACTTTCCCTTGTAGTCTAGTCTACGTCTCAGGACTCAGAATGTAGTATGTAGTATGCACTCAGTCGAAATAATAATAAATAAATCAAATAAAACTAAAAAGCCTTGTTCGTAGATTATACAAATGTTGCATGCATATATTATAGCCATTGTAAGTAATTAGTAATTAGAAAAGAGATGTGGGGAACAGAGGATTAAGCATAATTTATAGGGTTTTTTTGTGAAATTCGTCATCGTTGTTATATAGTATAGTTTAGGTAACTTAAAAAGGTCATTTGCTTTTGCTGAATGCTTTTCAAAAGATGTAGTTAACAGATAAATGCATTTTAAAATTAGACTCAAATGTGCAACAAAAACAACGAGTGTGTATTGTGTATTCATCATTTCATCTTTCATCCAAAAGCATTCAACAAGTATTGTGTCACATATTTTCATCACTAGTTTCATTAGTTTACTAGTTGTTTTGAAATTGTATTATACACTTTTATGTATTGCCAGTTTGTATTCAAATTCAATCAGATTTGTTTCAGGCGAAAGGTTGAGATAAATTTAATAATATCGCTAGATTGTATGTATGCGTATATAGTATATATAGACTATATACTTCAGAAGGTCCTAGTTTTAAAAAAATACTTTTTTGCCCTATGCAAAAGATATAAAAGATAAAAAATACGCCCCACTAGACATTTTATTGTGGTCAAAAACATTCAAAAATAACATTACCAATGTGAATTATTATGGAGTATGGAGTGCATTGTGAAGAATGCAGATAATACGTATTATACCTATATACAGTTAAATAAATATTGTCATTGTAGATTGTAGCATTTGTTGATTCTTGATGCAGTCTTTGCTGAAAGAAACACCTATTGAAGGTTGAAGGTCACAAAAATAATAATTATTTTAAAAATATATACTTAATTCATAATGTCTCGAATTTTCAGTGAGTTTAATTTAGGTTTTGATTAACAGGACAGATAGATATGCTATGAAAGAATTATGCAATCAAAATTCAATTCAATTTAATTTTCAGCAAATTCAATCAACAAAAGATTTGAATGCATTGCAAAAATTGATATATTTTTCTGTTTGCTTTTACAATTGTATTGCTGAAAATTCTCGAAGGTTTTATACGTAGAGCATCACGAGACGGAGTGTTTATTGAAAATCATATAAAATACAAACAAACAAAGACGGTCATGGGATCTCGAGGTCCACTGGGTCATGATTTAAAAAGCAAAAGTTGTCAAAATTCTGATAATAATTTTCTTGCCTGAATCTGAACAACAATATTTTGGACGCCATCAAATTTTTCATGTATGTATAATTTTTCGGAACCAGAGGAAAAAGGTTCAGAAGATACATTTTTTTTCAGTATAGGTTTTCAATTTTCAATAGCATTCATTAAGTAATCTCGAATGTCGAATAAAATGTGTATATCGTATTATAGAACCCCTGTGGCAATTGGATATTGAATAGCATGTATCATTTATGGTCCACACGATTCTTTGAACGTTTCGCACTGGCCTCGTACAATATAATTTGCGTTGTATTGTACATTGTACACATATGGTACTCTTAATTTCAGCTCGTCATAATTCATATAATATCAAAGAAAGGAAGAGAACATAATAAAGTCTGTTTGTAAGTGTCAATAAAATATTATGATGGTGTTTTGACTTCTGCTTCTGACAGTTCAGTTCAAGATTTAAATGAACGTGATCAAAACTAGTGTACATTTGGACTGTCACTGGTAATAAAATAGATGTATCTAAGAGATAATCTACTCACTCTTGATTTTGATGTTGATGATATAACAGAGACGACATGATGCAAGTGTAACAATAAATATAATATTCAATTATGAATTATGAAATAGTAATAATAATGACAACAATAATAATGTTTTTCAAATCGGAAATAGGGCATTTAAAGTACTTGCTACACGAGATTGACGTGATTTTCAATGTTTTTTATGCTACCTTCAAATACATCTGTGTGAAGGTAAATAGAGTATTACACTGCACGGAAGTTGTGACGTTCCTTGATCTATTGCACTCTGATTACTTTTTCCATCAACATGACAAACACAAAATTTTAAAATGAAAGTAAAGTTTACAGTTAGTTTTTAATGATATCATGTTCAATACGTTAAATGCTTATTTCCTGTATTCCTGTATCATTTATTCGATCACGTCACTTGTTGTATGGTGAAACGCTGTTATGAATTTTGTCTTACACAAAGTCAATACTTACGCGTCAAGTGTTTTTTTTTTTTCCTTAAAAAAATAGACTTGTAGTTTGTAGTACTGACAATTTTCTTTCTTTTGATTTAATTTGATTTTAGGAAAGACCATTGGATTTTTCAAGAAAAATATTGACTGACGGTTCCGGTTCCTTCATTTCTAACTCTAACACACATAAGTACAATGGGGATAAAACTTTTTAGTTTGCTCTTTATCACATTTCTCCCGTTGTCATCATGGTCTCTGGAAAATGGACTAGCGAGGACACCGCCGATGGGTTGGCTTGCCTGGGAACGCTTTCGGTGTAATACAGATTGTGTGAACGACCCAGATAACTGTATAAGGTATGTTTAATGTTATACAAGTTTCAAATGTTTGAAAAAATATTAAAGAAAAATAGCCGATATTAAAAACTAGTAACTGATAATTTTCTTGTTTCAGTGAAAGATTGTTTATGCATATGGCGGATATATTAGTCAAAGAGGGATATGCTGCAGTAGGTTATGAGTATATAATTGTTGACGATTGTTGGCTTGCAAAAACAAGAGATAAAAATGGAAGACTTCGTGCTGATCCTGACAGATTCCCAAGTGGAATCAAAGCATTAGCTGATTATGTATGTTTATCACATTTATGGTTTGAGCACAGTACATAGTTTACGAAACATACTTAAGTACGACCATTTAATGTACTTATGTACACACAATACATAAATGATTCTAAATCATTAATAACTACTTTTTGCTTACGTAAAATCCATAGGTTCATTCCAAAGGTTTGAAATTCGGAATATACGAAGATTATGGAAATTATACGTGTGCTGGGTATCCCGGAATCACTGAAAAACATTTTGAAACTGATGCAAATACATTTGCTGAATGGGGAGTAGATTATGTAAAATTGGATGGATGTTATTCTCATCCTGTTGATATGGATCAAGGTATTTTATAACATCATCGTCTTCCTTCTTCTCTGTACTGTACTTTTGATCTTTCTTACCTTTGTTTATTCTTCTCTTCTTCTCTGTCACTATTTTACACATTATATACACATATCTTACTTCTTCGTTTTACTTTCTCTTGATGACACTTACTACTTACTTCACTGTCAACTGTTCATTTTGACTCTTCTAATTTTCTTTTGCTTCTTTTTTCTCATATAAAATGGAAGTTTACTGAATATCGATTTGGTAACTTTACTCTCTATGCAACTAAAAATGATATAATATTTATATGCACAAGAATGGGCAGAAATAACCTAATTTTTACACTTTTATATAAAAAACTGTGATGTAAAACACCAGGATATCCTGAATTCGGACTTCATCTCAACTTCACGGGTCGTCCTATGATTTACTCTTGCTCCTGGCCAGGTAGAACTCTAAAAATGATACACTTAAATATTCTAGTAAAACATGGTAGGAAATAAAGACTAGACTTTTTTGCATCTCTGTAAACTTAGTTGTTGCAACTAAAAACTTAGACACAAAATTTTGTTTATTGAATCTCTCCACAGTTTATCAAACCTACAGCGGTATGACGGTAAGAAATCATCCTACTTAATCAATTTTTGCAAAATGATATCTGCAAATATGTATATATTATATATATTTACAAAAGTATGAGTAACGCGACAAGTGTATTTTAGTAATGTCTATAATGTCTTATGCCAACTGCTTGCATGAAACTTTGTCGTTTTTGGTAACTTACCAAATATCGTTTAACTGAAAAATATATGTACATTCGAGACTGCAAATAATCTATACGAATACAGTACATGTATTACTTGTTTACACAAAAGTTAACCTATAATCCTTATAATCACTAAAATTAACATCAATTATTCTTGGCAATGACTATAGTCTTTGAAACTTCCTCCACTGTCAAAACTACACTTTTTATTTCTTCTTTACCTTTCAAACACATACTTTAAATACTTTAGTACTTCAAAGTACACACTATTTTTCACATTTCACAACTTTTTCTTGATTTTTAAAACTGTCTTTTATGCCCATGTAAAAATTCCAAAAGAATAAATTGCACGAGCATCGGTAAGTTTGTTTTACACAAGTCCACTTCCATGATATACACAAATACACAAACACATACATTCTCACACACAACTGAATCAATTTTATATCTACACAGTAAGTTGACTAAACATTCACACTTCTAAAACTTTTTAAAATTCTATACTGAACCTACATTTTCTGTATAGTAATAATTGTCTTTAAAATTTGTAAAATTTTATTTCTGGAACTCTTTATAGTGAGACAGTGAAGGGAGAGAGTATTCATTTTTTAGTATTACTGATTAGTATAATTAATAAACTGTGTATACTTTGTAACATGTATAAAACGTTTTACATGCTTTGATATATTTAGCCAAACTACACAGCAATCAAAGGGGCTTGTAACTTGTGGCGTAACTTTGATGATATCCAAGATTCATGGCAATCTGTTCAGACAGTGATTGACTATTATGGCGATAATCAAGATGTCATTGTCCCTAATGTAATTTTTCTTTGTAATTCTTAGATACCCTCTAGTTTTACCAAAAGTGAAAAACTGCTATAAAGTAGTTAATTAATTTTATAATGTTATTTTTCATCTTCTAAAATGTTATTTTTTCTAAAAACAGGCTGGACCTGGTAATTGGAATGATCCAGATATGCTGATAATCGGAAACTTTGGTTTATCTTATGAACAAAGTAAGTATTTCATTAGTTGTGCTTGTAAATATACGGTGATACTTTAGATTCACTTATGTGTCATCAAAATATAGTAAAAATTAAAACATCATTAAATTTTGTATTTTAGGTAAAAGTCAAATGGCTATGTGGGCTGTCTGGGCTGCACCGCTCCTAATGTCCGTCGACTTGAGAACAATGAAACCAGACTACAAAGCAATTTTGAGAAACAAGAAAATCATTGCAGTAAGTCAAGATATTTTAGGAATTCAAGGACGTCGAATTTATAAAGACCGTGGAATTGAAATTTGGGCTCGTCCAATCACTCCCGTAGTTAAAAATGATTTCTCCTATAGCATTGTCTTTCTAAATAGACGAACTGACGGCACACCAAGTGAAGTGTCAGTAATTAATCGTGAATTAGGTTTAACACACCCTTCAGGTTACAGAGTCGAAGATTTATATACAGACAAAGACTATGGAATTCTTTTACCAGAAGATAAAATTACTGTTGACGTTAATCCCAGTGGTGTAGTCATGTTACGATTTACCGTCGCCGCTGCATTCCAAAAAACTTATAATCTGCATCAAAATAATAATCAGCAAGTAAATCTCTTTGGATTACCTCAAAAACTTCCCCAAAGATTACAGTCTTTCTTTAGTTTTGGCGGATGATCGTAAGATCATTAAGTAATTAATTAATTAACTAACTAATTATTATAGTTCATTATTACTCATCATTTATATTGAATTATTGTGTGTTTATTAATTGGTGAAATGTAGAGTTTCAAATGTTCAATCAATTCAAACACAATATTATGTATACCTATGCTCACATTTAGTTTTATGTCATAACGAATATATTGTGTGTTATTTAAGTACTTGGGTTCTGTACATTTAGATACTTTACGATTTATTTCCTACTTTTCTGCTTTTATCGATGTATATTATCTATATTATACAGTGGAAGAGAAAACCAGAAGAGAACTTGAATGAATGACTTTCTCTACTTTCACTTTTGAGACAATCCTTATTTTTTATTGTATATAGCTGACAATATGAAATACATATATATATATTATTATTATATAGAACTATATAGATTCATAATTATTAATTATTATAAGTTACAAGTTATAGAGGTTGGTAAATATAGTAAATACTTTATTCATATTTCATTACGTTTACACGAGGTAACGCACAGAAATATTACAAGTTACTAATAAAAAAGTGACTTACTCGGGTGATACAGATATCTGTACATGTAGTTATTATGATTTATGATGCATAATAATAATAATCTGATATTTTATACGGGAAACGGCTATTTTTGTAATGCTGTGATTGACAAGTTTTGTCGCATGTTATTTATTATACGACACGGGGGGAAAATGACTATCTGCATATTTTTAAGTATCTATAATCTATATACATAATATATACACGCCAAATGTTCACGTGTGAATTATTTGTGTGTATGTATACTTTACAATAATTATTTTGGTATGAAATTTGAGACAATAACATATAGGAATGAAGCATTAAAAAATATCCATGTGTATGAGTGTATGCATACTATAATTGATAATTGTAGTATAAAAGTTATATATATATGATATATTAGGTATATGAAATTCAAATCCAAACCTAAAATGAAAAATAGTACAAATGAAAAAAAAAACAAAAACAGTTTATAGAATGTCGTAGTATCAAATGACAAATGATGTACAACGTATTATATGTTCCAAGGCCTTGAAAAAAAGTAAAGCAAAGTCAAATAAAATTTTTGTATAAAAACTGACTAAACATTTATTATTATTATTATTTATGCACGTAAATAACGAAATTTAAATGCACTTACAATGTACAAGGTACATGTTAAACGGTATACATTCACTTATACGTGTACGAAGTACGAATCGACAGTAATACACATATATATATATAAAGAATAATCAATGGTTTATGCGTACATTGTTAAACATTTCCATATTCAATAAGGCTGAATTTAACAATTTTACAACTGGTTAAAAATACAATAACAACTTTTTTTTGTATTGGAGGAAATATTACGTTAAAGTTTTCATAAATAATGACACAAAAAGGTTTCTCTTTCCAAAACACGTCAGTATTACTGTTTTCTCTTCGAACTTTGAAAACACTGATTCCATATACTCTACTTATTTTTCATAAAACTCAACGCTTATAATTAGTAATGTACCTTTGGCAATAAATTGAACGCCATTTCTTCTATACAGGCGTTGCTTAAAATCTTACAACCATAATATATTACAAGAAAGAATGTTCCCAACACATAAATTTGAATCTTTAAAAATCACAACGTTCAGTCAAAAACATCATTACTATTGTGATATTTACTTATTGATTGACCATAATTTCACGGGGTTCTTACTTTAATCTTCAAATATGAATGTAAATTTTGTAAAATACATTTGCAGTCAATAATAAAAGTGAACTTCACATTAATAGTATTATACTTCCGTAATTGCACATTTTCATCAATCACCAAACATAGTACATTACCGTATTGAATTCATCATGTTATCCATAAACGTAAACTATATTATGTATGATTATTATAATAACGTATAGTTATTCGTAAGTACAAATGTGTATATATTTGTATTGATGATAACAATAAATACTTAAGTGTGTAACAATAGTTATTAGTCTAAATATCTTCACTGATAAAATATTATTTAAAGTAATTTTTATTAAGGAAATCGTTCTCGCTGTAGAATATTATCATAATATTGCAAGTACAAATTATCATATCCGATATTGCACATATGCATGAGATGCTTCAAATATTATCATAGTTAGGTATAGTATTGACTTATTGACTCACCAACATAATATTGTCTCATATTATACGTTGTAGTAATTTTCTATTATTCATGATTATTGTTGAAAAACATCTACAATCTATACATATATATTATATGGAATTAAGGAACGTATCATGTACAATAAATACAACTATAATATGCCTGGACTACGTAGATGTAGATTAAGACAATTATTATGCACTATGCACCATATGATAATACTAATAGAGTCAGATAATGGTTGAGATTAAAATTTCCGTTTTGTACATATCCGTTATATACGAATATCCTAGTTCATTGTCATACATTATTTGGATGAATGTAAAAATTTCATAGATGGTCTTAAAATAGGATGACGTTTCCATAATAGAGATTTTTTATGGATATTTTCGTCAGTTATGATAACAGTAGGATGTTGATGATTGTGATGAGTAGTATCCAGGCCGAATTTATTCTGAAGATTACTTCTTGACTTCAAACGGGAGATTAATTTCCAAATCTTCACATTTTCTTTTCTGCTCTTTTCTTCAATGTTAATATTGTTTTTTGGTGATGTTGTAGTCTCTAAAATTTCTAATTTTGGGATTAATTGTGGCTCTTCTTTTCCTTCTTTATTTTCTTCCTGAAATTAGACAGTACAATGGAATACCACAAATGAATCACAAATGTATTTCATGTAATGTATATGTACACAAGCAGAAAATATGCTAAAGAGCACATGCATACATTATATTATTATGTATGTTCATGTACATGAGAATCTGTTAAAATAGTACATGATGTTGAACATGCAATATTACTATTTACTATATTTTATGTCAAAAAGTATTATTTCAAAACTCTTCAAGGGAAAAGTGAAAGTGTGTAAGATTTAAGACTCATACTGAGAAATGAAACGAAATAATGGTAAATAAGACACGGCAAATCCAATGAAAATGAAAAAAGTCATGCAAGATAAAACTGGAACTACAAGTTTATAGAGAACGGTAAAAGAAATTCATGCTCAGTAATAAAACTAGGTGAAAGTTGTACAAAAAGAAAATTTATGAAGAAAATTGTTCCATGTTCCACATGGGAAATAGGAAGTAACAAAGGTTGGGGGAGAGAAACAAGCATAAACGTGTGTACTATTCATACAATCCACTAGTATAATACTTAAGTATGTACAATGTGCACTGTACATATTATTAATTATTATTAATCATCATGTTTACTGGGCCATCACAATTTCTCAGACAAATTTCTTCCGCACTCAATTGTTCAAGTTTTCCCAATCAGTACTTTTTTGTAATTATGGTTATCTGTGATTGAAGCTACGAATGCTACATGTTTTATTCTTTGGTATTTGCGAAATAATAAATTCATAAAGAACTGTATCGTACATAGAAATATTATATAATATTATATTATTATGTATCTATATATATCCAAAAAAACTAAAGGAAAACAGATCTAATGTAATAAAGAAATTAATGGAAAAAATAAGCACAGCGAATAGTGAATTAAGCAAGAAATAAATTGAACGATAAATAAAATAATCTTTAAATAATTTCATTTTTAAAACTCTAGAGATCATTCCATGCCGTACAGTAACTTTCTATTTTATATTTCATAATATGTAGATGAAGATCATAATCATATCAATCACATTTTTAATATTTATTTATAAAACTACAACTAACATTGACCATATTATGCAAGATGCATCAAAATAATATGGCTAAATAGTAAATTGGCGAAAGAAAGAAAAGAAAGTTTTTTTAAAAGAAATCTTTGTGGTTGAACAATCGATATGTATGCACAATCCGCCACTAAATGTAAAAGTAAGAGAAAAGTAAAAGAAAAAAAGATACATCGTATAAAAGAGGATATTATAATTATTATTATATGTTTATGACATGAACTTGATGTAACGTAAAAATATTATGTTTTGCAAAGATCTTCCCTTTGCCCTTTCATCTTTTACAAATTATAGTACAGTTAACAAAAGACTTAAAATACATTAATTTAAACTTTCTTTTACGTTTTTAGGTAAATGGTTTGGCCACGGTTGACGTTAATAATCTCACGGTTACTATAATGATATTACTATTGACACCTATACTTATACGATATATTATATAATATGTTTTCAAGGTACGTAAATGAAAGTGTACACAAATAAAAATATTTTAGTATTTGCACATATCTATACTGTTAAAGAAATGTAGAAGGAGGATTTCAGAGAATATTGAATGTTTTCATTATAGAGTTCTGCATGTAAGCGTACACATATACCAATCAATTATCACTTGCGTATTAAACACATTGTTTTATAAATTCATTTTACGACCTTAGCTATTTATGACTGTCTGTGTGTACATATACTTATAAAATCAAATGAGATGTTTCACAAGGTACATTTTATACCTTTTTCCACTGTTGTGGTTGGATTTCACTTATACTTGTTGAGTTGACTTCCCTGTTTTTGAATAATCATACATTATTATAAATTATTATAATTATTTAAACGAACGTATTCTTCAAATCATTATAATATAAATAATTATTACTGTGTATTAAAATAATTTGGGGTTAGTATTTAGAATTTAGAATGTATTATTATTATTTATTATAAACCATGGGAGAAAGTTTTGATTCTATGTATGAACGTACTTTGATACTTCTACATACAGTAGACTTCCTACTCCTGTATGCCACTCACTTATTCATTACTACATATTAAATGTGACTATGTATATCAGTACTAAAAAATTACATTACACTAAGAATAATAATTATTGTTAATAAACAACCTTGCAACAACAAAGAAATTCATAAATATTAAATATACTATAAAACGTATTAAATATAGGTAACTAAAATCTCACAGGTTTAAAATGAATTCTTAGTTAAAAGTGGCTAAATCTCTTCTTCCCGATACAAATGGTTTTTCGTCCCGATAGTTTCCTAAAAAATGGAAATATTTATTTCCCGATAGAATTTATTGAGATGGATTTTTTTCCCGATATAGACTGGATTGTTTTCCCGATAGC
>JAQGBH010004049.1:0-18002 GCA_034698265.1 Sminthurinus aureus | reverse complement strand
TACCATAAGGAAGCGTATATGTAATATAAATTTGCAATATGACTGATACACAAGAGCACGTCAGATAACTAAGTTACTTTTAGCTAAGATGTACTGTTAACTGTAACACTTTAGAAACTAGAAATAAAACGTGTACTAATATTTAATATCTAATTACTAATTACTAGTTCAATATTTATATACAAAATATTAAAAACCATGCAAAAATCTATAAACTCAAAAGATAAAATATGCATAATATATAAAGGCACAGCCAAAACATGTACACTGTTAAACCTTTGTTTATCATTTATTAACTATCTATAGGAAGATTATATAATTCATAAAAATATCCGTGGTTAAAACTATTTATTACTAATGAAGAAACGGACAATATGCGGAATTTTGTTAAAAAAAAGAAATGCGGAAAATAAAAAACACTGAAAAAAATATACAAAATCCAAAAAAAAAGTTAAAATAGGTGTAAAATGTACAATTTATAACTGTAAAACTACACTGAAAAACAAGTTTTATACAAAGTTAGGAGAAGATGCAAAAAATATAGAAGAATGTTTAAAATTTTCAAGAACTCGGTATGATGCCAGCATCATACATGATCACTGATCATTGATCAGTTCTACGTTCTACGTACCTTGGTCACAAAATAATTGTGGCAATGGCAAAATATTACTGTAAATTTTTCTGTACGTACATAAATATAAAAGTGCTTATTTTTCATGTAAAAATTATTATGATTATGATTATCCGTCATCCCAAGTTTAAGTATGTCATTTGTTAACAGTATAATTTAGTTTTGTTGTTTGTTGTATGTAAAAGTTTAATATCTAATATTATGCAAAATTTGTAAAAAGATATAGAAAGAAAAAGAATTTTTTATTTTCTAGTCTTTCATGAATTTTCAACAAAACATTATTGCAATTTGTTCATAATTTTACACACTTATTGATAATTGATGATTGATAATCATTGAATGGGAATTATATTGTTGTATTAAGTATCAAGTACATAACATACATTTTTGGCCTACACAAACAGAGTTATTATTAATGTGACTAGAATCAAGAATCTAGAATCTAGAATACACAATATAATACACAGTAGTGTAATCATTCGAGATTAAGATTTTTACAAATAATTAAAGCATAGATTGTACATTGTACATAGTAACTTTGAAATTTATACACATAATTTATACAATGTACAACATTTTACTATAAATTATAAATTATAAGCGATTCCTGAGTGATTAGTGAAATAAGAAAAAGCAGGAGGCAACTGAAAAGGAACAGTTATGAACTATGAAATTTATACCTGTGTACTTGATTAGGTTAGAGACGAGCATCGTGAAAACGATAAAAAACAAGTGATGAGTGCATTTTTATACAAAATTAAAATACATAACATTTAATCTATAGCTAAGATTTAAAATTTAGATACAATTTAAAACCTAATTACGATATACTACTCATGAATAATTTAATACCTCAGCCCAATTTTGTTAATACATTAATGGATCTAGGATTCATGTACCATATGCAAATAGCTGGGTAACCAAAGAATCTGAATGCAAGCAAGATGGAAACTATTATTATTAATTAATGTATCTAGAATCTAGAAACTAGAATCTAAAAGTATGAATTTATGGAATATGGAATAATGAAATCTAATGACTAGGCTAGCTTCTAAACCCTAGATAATAGATAATTATTTATTAGTATTAACTATTGTTATATTAACTAGGCTAAACATTGTAGAAACTATGTACATTGTACTTCAATCATAAATTTTATTGTAGAAAAAAAACATAAGAAAACCATGTTGTTATTTACAATCCGATTCCCATGAATGTTTTTGTTGCTCAAAATCGTGAAAATACAGTTAAAAATACAGGTAAAAATACATAATGATTCTCATGATTTTGAGGAACAACCACAAAATAAATTGAATTTTGTACATAAATATTGAAACTTATTGAAATATTATTATTTGTAAAAGAGATATTAGATATTATTAAGTCATCAATTTTATACTTTAAATTTTTAACCGCGTCAATAATTAATTAGTGAAATGTTATCATTTTGTGATGCCCTAAAACACGCTAAAGAAAAAACCCTGTACAATTTCCAAAAAGTAAAAGAATATTATAGTGTAACGCATTGAATATGGAATGGTGTGAAAGAAACATGTAAATACAAAGTGATGTGAAAGTGTATTCAAGTGAAATGTGAAACTACCTATAATTTTTACATGTGTTCTACCAAGAAGAAAACAATTTATAACCAAGTTTGTACATTTTGATGTACTAATAACTTACAGCCCACCCAAATATAAAATATACCATTCATGTACACGAGCCCAAAACCCAAAACTCAAGACTCAAGATTCAAGACATTGAAATCTGACAGAGTCGGAGATTCCACTCTTTAACGTATTTAGTGTAATAATATTTAATTAATGCTCTGTATAAATTAACGTACATGAAAACTGAACAAGATTATTATTATGTACATATGATGTACAAAAAGGAATTAATAATGTGCATACAACTTATACATAAACACCTACAAATATATTATATTATGTTAAACGTCATTGACGGGGAAAATAAAAACAAATTATTTAAAAGTAAATGCAGAAAAAATCATCCCTTTGTTTTATTTTCATTTAAACTAATTAAACTAATCCATTTACACCAAAAAACATGGAAACAGCTCGTCATTCGTTCATTAAAAGAACATTTAATAGTATTTTGAACATTCCATGTTTTGCAGCAAGCAGAAAACGTTTAAGGAATCGAATGCCATCTATAAATCCCAACCGAAACCACACGACCCCAGGAACAGTTTACTGGAAGAAATTCAGATGTCGGAGATTTTCTTCCTCAAGTTGCCTGGTTTCACTGGATAAATGCTGGAGAAAGTAGAAAAAGAGAGAATGTTGCACCGGCTTTGATTCCCGTTCGTTAGTAGCCGTTTCTACAGTTTCAACTAAAACTAGTAGATGGCAGTTACTGTGAAATATTTTGCATGAATCTTGTTTTTGTTACGTTTGCTTTCACTGATAAGTGAGAGAAAGCAAGTGCCTGGTTTTTATGAAAGTCATGCAAGTTGATGTTGAGTTAAGGCAGTTTTTAACTTGAAACATGAAACATTACATTACGATTTGTTGTACATGCATTGACTATGTGTGGCTGGAAGCTGAAGAAAAAATTAGGGCTGTTTAAACTTAAAGACATTGAAGGTTGAACGGATACTGCAAAAAAGGAGATTCAGTTATAGATTTATGAATGTCTAAAATTTTATAGTAAAACGTGTTAACATCAAAATGCGTGTATGAACTCTTAATATCTCCAAACAATATGGAAAAGAAAGAGAAGACTCGTCCGAGTTTTTTACTCTTGGGATTTAAGAATTCGTGCTGCAGCCACCATATTCAGCTGTACTCTAGACTGTAGACTCAAGACTCAAAAATCTGCTCTCAAGACTCAGGACGCAAAAATACACGCACTCACAAGAAAAAGAAGAAAAGGATTTCTACTCTGATTTCCCAATAAAAATAGGTTTTGAGAGAAAAGAGATTTGTTTTCATTCCCATGTTTTGAGTTTTGATTTTTGATTCCTTATTCTTCTCATCCGTAATTGTAGATCAATGCCTGTGTACTCTTGACTCGATTTTAAATCACGAGTCAAGTGTACAATACTTGTGAGAACAAAAACAGGAAAAAGTGAAACTAGATCCATAATCAGAAGGATTATTATTACGACTTGGTTGTTTTTGTGTTTTCCAAATCCTTTTGTAGATGTGATACTGGTATTTCCCATCTGCTCATCACATCTGTGAGTTGTGACTCCCTAAATTTCAAAAGGATTTTAAAAATTAATAAGAAATTCCAGCAACCACGTTTGTTTTCAAAAACCCATAAATCCCTTTGTCTTTTCAATTTGTAATGTCCATGGCATTTCTCAGGAATTTCTTGTGAAATTTTTAAAAATCTTTTCCAATTCCGAATTTGATACTCACATATTATTTCACCGTTCTTTGAAAGCGACAAATGGTTTTAACACAAAAAGGCAATCTTTCTTTACTTATTTTCTTGTTCTTGTTCTTGTTCTTGTTTTTCAGTAATACGTGTATGTAATATAATACGTGTAGAGTTTTTTGAGAGTCTTCTAAATTGTGGACTGCGTCAATATTTTTTTCGCACAATGAAGATAGCAAAATTCAAGTGTTTAGTTCAAAGCAAGTTTTCGTTCAGTTTCTTTTCCTCGGTTCCTTCATTCAACACTTTAGCATTTGTAAATGTCAACAATGAGTCGAGAGTCTAGAGTTTAGAATCTAGAGTGGAGCAGGAGGTAGGCATCTCCTATTTACCATTTCATGGTAAACTGCAATGTGGAAGAGACAGGAGAGAGTTGGTAAAAAATTATGTCTGTATCAGAATAACACATTTCACCCACGTGGATACTGGATCCATTACATTTCTTTACATTACATTACATTAACATTCGCATTAGGTTGTGTATGGCACACACCAACACAGACACATGGATACATGTACAATATACACGCAATGAAAAGTGAGCAAGTAAGTGTGGAGACAGGAAGAAGAAGAGGAAAGTATTTTCTAGAGGAGTCCCTCTATCTATCTATTTCACATATTTTCCCTTCCGTATCGTGTCCTTTCTCAGCAACCCGTTTTATTCTGTAATCAACATTCAACGCCCAACGCTCAACACTCAAACCCACCTAAACATTTCTCAGTTTCAGACTTTTCCCACGGATCAAGACACTACAATTTACAATATTATACAATACAAAAGAAGTTCTCAATACAACATGATATCTCTACGGCATAAGACAAGTCGACTCAGTCTTAATTCTATTTCTCAATGTTGCTCTAAATTATTCCAAATTCTAAAGTATCAAATCTCAAGTCTCAAGTACTACACATCACAACTAAAATATTCCATGTTACCGAATAGTTGAAAGCAGAACTTGTGGGCAAGGCCAACATGAATCCACCTACCTTTTGCCGTTTATATTTTATGAACTTGTGTGTCAGCTCGTGTCCGTGCTCTCTCTAAATAATTTTCAAACGCCTACTCAGATAATCAAAAAACTAGGATACTCTGATTTAAAATTTGAAATTTTACAAACGGCTGACTACCCGCTACTGGCTACCGACTACATTCTTGTCCTCCTCCTTCTCTCATGAAGTATTTTGTATTGAATCAAGTTGAATCTTCTTTATTTAGGTAATTCGTACACGTATGTATGTGCAAAATCGGAGTAAAATAGAAACAAAATGCCACTGTTTAAATTTCAAATTGAATTACTTACAAGTAGTTGTTGTTAGACATATTATATTTATGAGTGCGGGATAACCTATATGCATTATTTAGTGGCTTGTAACATGAAAGCGTAATGTGACCTTCTATCATGATGGTAATGACGATGCTGATGGTCTTTATTTGAGTCAAACTCGGAATAATTTTGTAATACATAATAATAATAATACTGGTAGAAAGAGTAAACAGCTCAGGTATTTTCAGAAATGAAGTTCAAGCTCAGCTCAGCTCAGCTCTGAATGTCGCATGTTCTCATGCCCAATTTTGAGCTTCCATGGATTCACCAAAGTTGTAGGTACATTGAATGTGAGATTAAATTAAAATTTCTTGTATAAAAATATTAAGGTATCTAGTATATAGGTTTTAGTATTGAATATTCGAATATCTATGGAAATGTACATTTCCCTGTTATACGTGTCTGTTTTGTCCATTTCTTGGTGCACCAAAGTAGTTCATCTTCAATTGCCTGTGTCTGTGTGTGTACTTGTGTATAAGTGTGTGTGTGTGGGCTCAAGTTGTTTATCAGACTACTCTTGCGTTCATTCAGTCGTTCATACCCACATTCTCTATGCTTTATACTCTATACTCTATACTGTATACTGGATTACTGGATATGAAAAAACCATATACAATTTTATAAGATAGACCACGTTACTATTTACTTAAATGTGTACATGTATTATAAGCAATGTTTGTGTCCTTGTGTATTGTACATTGTACATTGTACATTTTACATACAGTCACAAATAAATGTCATCTTCTTTTGAAAAGAGGCAAGGTAAATGACGGAGGGAGCGGCCTGATCTATCTTATCTTCAACACTGTATGGAGTATGGAGCATGGAGGAACTCAAAAGGAAAAGTAAAAGTAAATGTACATGAACAAGAGTAAAGAGTACAAAGAGGAGAGGAGCAAATGGTAGAAGGAAAAAGAACTAAAGCACTATATTAAATGTAAGTCATCTATCATAGCTGAAAAATTGATGCACTTACTTATAGAGGCCAAACTCAAACTCAAAGACCATGCGAAAAGGAGAGAAATGTGATGCTTGAGCTTTGAGCATTGAGCACTGAACATTGAACATTGAACATACCTTTCCAGGTCTTTCGGCCTCTCTTTCTAAATTGTACATTGTACCTCGTACCTTGTAGCTGATACATTCTGCATTCTACATTTTATATTACGCATTCTCCTTCATGGAGCATGTAGTAGGTACCTATGTACTTCGTACATATATTGGAAATGGATGATGTGAAAATGTCGTAGAATACAACTGGGAGAAAAAAACTATGTCATGTTGCTCCCTTGTCAGACGTTTGCACTAGACATTTCCCGCATTTGTTAGTTTTCCTGTATTAATTTCATATTCTAGATCCTAGTAAAATAAATGTACACAACAGTATTCACTTATTTGGATAATATGAGTACCTGTACGTTGTACGTTGTACATTGTACAAATGCGTGTGAGTAAGAAAACACGAGGGAGAGTGTGAAAAGAAGAAAAGAGAAGCGCGCAATACAGATACACATTTCACGGAGTAACAGTGGATGGAAAGAAAAAGTTAGCGACCAAGAGAGCAAAACTACATTAGTTT
The DNA here is from genome assembly GCA_034698265.1 of Sminthurinus aureus. Lineage (NCBI taxonomy): Eukaryota > Metazoa > Arthropoda > Collembola > Symphypleona > Katiannidae > Sminthurinus > Sminthurinus aureus. The sequence continues at coordinate 11,059 of JAQGBH010004049.1, read as the reverse complement.
ATTAGTTTGTCTTCTTGTTTGAATAACACAATATTATAGTGTACAAAGTATAGGGTACGTCGTACTTTGTACATTGTACATTGTACATGTTCAGGGTAAATGCATACCCACTTGTCAAATAAGCAGTACAACGAACGGCACACAGCATGATTTCTCCTCACGCTCTCCTGTGAATATGCGTTGACATACATTTATCTTTTCAGTCTACAGTTGGATCCTTTCATCATTTCATTCCCTTCATATTTTTATCCAAAAACTCAAAATGAGTAGTAGTTGTGTTTACATAACTGCATAAAAATATATCAGTTTGATTCTTTGTAACTATAATCGTCTGTTATATTCTTTAAAGTACAATACTCTGAAACTGATTATGTCGAGTATAAATAAACAGCAGAGGTTAGCCAAAATGTAACTTCTGAAATACCAACAGTTTGTCAAAATTGTAACCCATTGTTTTAACCAATTGGCATTCAAAATTACAAATTTAAGGATTTTTCTGGTTTCAAAATCCTCAAACTTCTGATACATCAACGGTTTTCTACTTTTAAACTTTGACTTTTATATTCGTAAGTAAAACATCAGACATGATTTCACCCAAAAATTAAAGATACACTACAGTTTTGCATAGTAGCACAGTGAAATGCTTTTAGATGCAAAGGAAATGACAATAATAAATAACGAAAAAATGAATGATTTCTTGAGCAACAAGAAAACAAGATGCCATATATTTAGTAGTTTGCTTTATTGAGCAAGGGTTACACTAATAGTTCTCCGTTTTTGGGTGAACACCATAAGTTTTTATGCATGTGATAGTAGTGCGGAGCGGAAGGAAAAACATATATGTACAGAGAACATTTTTACTCCATATGAGACACAAAAAACATGGCATAGCTTGGAAGTCTTGAAATGTACAGATCGGAAATAGGGTCTCTTGAATACCGGAAACCAAAGATCAAATCTCAAATCGTACATCATGCATCATGCATCAGGCGCATTCTACATTTATATCCGATATATCATGCCAAATAAACATCCTATCCAAGATGCACAAAGTAAATAGATCTCTACAAATCTTAAGCTTTGAATTGGGTTTAACACATTGTAATTTTTACGTATTTTCATCAAAATTTACTTGGATTTTTAGGAACTGAAGCTGGGTATTTTTTGTCCTCATTTGCACAGTGAGTAGTAGTACCATCTAGTGGGTATAATTAGAACTCGATGGTGGCGCCATCTGGTAGACAATTGTTTTTCTCCGTAGTTTTGCCATTGGATGATTTTTATCTAGTTGGAGATGTGAAAAAAATTCAGCTTCTAATACCAAAATTTACGACAAAAAGTTGTATAACATGTCTACTGTTTGGTATTACTAAAGAAACTACAATACCACAAAGTTTGGTAGATTTAAATGATTGTATTTTCTCTTTTTCCTCAAGTCTCAAGTCTCAAGTCAGAGATTGAGAAGAATCCCTGGATAAGACGAACTTGCCGATAAACTATCAAAATACAAAAAATTCAACGTCTCCTTTGAATTTATTCAAAATTTTTCGAGGTATATTCGTGCGTTCAGTCTGCTTGAAATGTGTTTTACGAGTTATTTTTGCTTCACCACAGACCAAATAAGGAATAGTACAGGTATCCAAATTTGGATTTGAATGGGGATAAATTGCAATGAATATAAATAGAAAAATATAACTCTCCATTCATCTTGTTTCCATGTATTTCTATGTAATAGCAATTCTACATTATGCATTCGTCATTCTCAATGCTCAACTCTCAAAGCTCACCGATCAATGCTCAATGCTCAATACCCTTTTTTTCCTGTTCTTGTTTCTGTTTATATATTTTTTCCTGTATCGAAACACTGAAAAATAGGAAATGCATGTATATGTAAATATTAATGTGAAAATGAAAACATATTTCCGCTCAGTGTATCGAGTTAAGCAAAATGCGTCAAGGGTAAAGGGGGGGCCAAGTGATGCATGATGATGAGGGACAATGAGAAAAATGTCGACAAATGATATCAAATGTATAGGTACGGAATAAAGGACACAGTGCACAGTACACATACTACAGAGTCAAGGATTCATGCGTAGGTATAAAATGTGTGTGTGGAATAAAATAAACTTATTTTTACCATCCGGTGTACACAAATATGCTACATATTGCATACACACATCATCCGCAATTTTATAGATAGAAAAAGAAGACGGAATTTGCAAAATGTATGATTTACTTTCAGACAAAGGGCACGGAAATTGACATTCTGATTGTGCTGAACGTTGAATGCTGAATACTGGATATTCTTCATGTGCGTATATCTTGCGTCTCGCATTTTAGAAAGGATATTCTACCACGACTTTTCTTGCTACAATAATATTACATTATTACTTGCGGAGAAAGGTTGAATTGGAATACAGTGAAGACTGAAGAATGGAAAATGTGGAGTCTAGAGTCTAGGGTATGGAGTTTAGAGTTTAGAGTACAGAGTACATCAAGGAGAAAGTATAAAAATTTGCATGCAACAATAGTGTGTTCCAGCTGAAGTGAGAGAAGAAGAGAGGATGTTGATGGGATGCTACTGTTTGGTATGTGAGGGAATGTGATGTGAGGCAAAGTCCTGTGACGTGATGCAGCGCGATGGAAAGAAAAATCGGCAAGGCACGTGGATTTTCTCAACGTTGAGTGGATTTTCAACAGGAGCAAATGGAGTCAAAATATGTACCGTGTATTTTATTGCGAGCTCATACATACTTGCTCACATTCTCCACATCTGAATACGAGTACGAATACGAGGTCCAAGCGCAGTCACGAAAGTATCTAAAAGAAGGCCCGAGTTTGGTACAAAATATGGAAATGCTGAAACCGAATTGGAGAAGGAACGTAAGACAAATTTGAATTCTACGTGAAGCCACGTCCTATGTGCATTGTGCACACATATGTTCAATGTTCAATCTTCAAAGCACACACTACACACAGTGATGTATAAAAGAGAAAATCTTAAAAGCGTACAACATAACACAACATGACATCAGATAACATTTGGTAGGTACTATGTACTAGGTGCGCACAAATATCTAACACAGGATGTATTATTTATGCATATAAAGTGTCATTCCTGATGTTTCAACACAGCAAAATTTACTCACTCCCTCACTAAGCCTTCTGCGTCTTCACTCTTCACTCTTCAGAGTCCAGTTCATATCTATAATCCGAAAGTACCCATAATACGGAATTGTAGAATGTAGAATGTAGATTGTAGAGTGTATGCAGAGAGGAAATTTTACACATAAGCATAAGTACAAGTAAACGGGCTTTTTAGATTCTTATCACAAGTAGATGGCTTTTACCTTGCGCATTATACCGTATACAATGGTCGATGCAAAAAGTAAACCGTATACTGTATACTGTACAGCGTGCAGTAGTGCTGTTCGTTGTTCATGTTTCTAGGATTCAGGTGCCAGATACAACAAAGTGCAAAACTTGACGGTGACTGCCTGCTCTTTATGACCACCTAGGTATACCTGTAGAAAGGCTTAAATCCTCACTAATGGCCCACACATGTTTTGTATTGCACTACCTGACTTTAGCTTAGACTAAAACTAAAAGTAAAAGTAAAACAAAACCAACCTAAGCTGAGCTGAGCTGAGCTGAGCTGAGCTGAGCTAAGCTAAGATGGATTAACTTGCTACAGATTGAAACTCGAGTTAAAAATCTTTTGCCACTTTGTTTTTTAACCTTTCAAATTTCAAATATTAAATGTAAATTTCTGATTTCCTACATTTCCTAAATGTTTAGATGTTTAGATGTCGAGATGTCTAGATGTCTAGATGAAAGTCGTTACACCTTGAACCTAAACAGTAACAAACGTGCAGAATGTAGAATGTAGAATGTAGAATGTAGAGCAAACAGCGTGATTTTAAGGAGTTTCATAATTCTTTTCTCACAAAGTGTTGTGGTTGTTGGTTGGAAAGATCTTGAGATCTCGTCGCTGATTTATTATACTTTCAAAATATGTTTTTGTATCAGTTAACGGGAATGCACGATTCCAATACAGTTTTCCTTTGTCCATTCAACTCTGTCTTTGTACAACACAAAGACAGACAGAATTGCTTTCACTCTTCACACTTTTCTTTTCATTTTCATCTGAAAAATACAGAATACCGAATACAGCACGCAATGTAACCAGTAACCAGTAACCAGTAAAAAGTATAACCAGTAAAATATACAACACTAAGTACAAAATCCTGTGTACTATTACCGATTCAAGATGCGTAACAAAAAAAATACAAATACAAATAGGAATACATTTATCTGAATTCAGTTCACACATGCACATAAAGCACATGTGTGCAAGGACATTGTTTTTTATATGTTATACATGTCCACGTGAGGTATCGTTTAGATTCTAGAGTCTAGAGACTAGAGTATAGAGTATAGAGTGTGGATTGTAGTGGCCAAGGTGAAGTGCAAACAGAAGAGAAACCATATACCAAAACACCAATACTATCCACAATCCACACTTTTGAGTCCTGGACTCCTCGTACATACTTTTCCTCCTGCCTCGACTCAACTCGACTCAACTTGCCTTGCTTTTATTTTGACTGGTACTCGTCCTGCAAATTTATTTAGAGCTAGGCCAGGGGTCTCATAAATCACAATGGAGCTTATCAGAAGGAATAATCGTGGAACAAGATGTGTGGTTCTTCCTTTTTCTTCCCTCTATTTTTCTCGTCTATTCTTCCTTGCCTATTCTTCTCCTTCTACACGCTCTACGCTCTACACTCTACACTCTACACTATCTTTGCTGCCTGACCCTACCAGACCAGATTTTCAGTCAGTGTATAAATATATCTGTAATAATATGGAAAATGGAGAACGGAGAAAGGAGAAAGAAAACAACGGTTTTTTCTACTACATAGGAAAACTACCTCAACGAAACGAAACGAAACCAAACCAGCCTACGCAAACACAAGCAAATACAATCACTACAAAGTACGCACACTATGTTCAATACACAATGTGTGTATATTATTCTTGTTATTGTTCCCTGCATCTTTTCTTGTTCTTGTTCTTTGAATCTCGATCGAGACTCTAGAATCTAGAATCTAGAATCTAGAATCTAGGCTTGAGACTGAGGGAAAATACAAAAAAGAGAAAGAACAAGACAATGAGAACGAGAACCAAAAGGAGAGAAGAGAAAATATAAAGAAGAAAAAGAAAGAGTGAAAGAGTGAAAGTCCAAGGGAGAGAGAAACAACAAAAGCATCCCATAATAGTCATACACCATGAGCTGTTTTTAGCTCTTGTTTCTTGTTTTTTTCATTCTTATTCTTTTTCCTCTTCTTGGTTTTGGTTTTCTTCTTCTCTGGCTTTTCATCTGAGCTTGACTTTGACTTTGATTGTCTCGGAGACGATATACGAGCACGATATGTGATATCTGCCATACGTATATTGAATACTCCATAATACACAAACAAACAAACACACACACACACTTTCACACACATACACCACACATACACAACAGACAGTACAATAGACAGTAATAGACAGACAGAGGCAACATAAATTTATAACGTGTATTGCAAAATCCGAGAAGAGAAAGAACGAACAAACGAACGGAGAAAGAAAGAAAAAAAGGAGGGAGAGGAAAAGCCCGAAACAACGTCAAACTTAAACTAAATCAGTAACAAATCTCTGAATAATAAATCAAGCGGTCAAATCAACATTCTTCACTCCTTGAAAATAAAATTTAAAAGGAGGACGTTAAAAAGTTGATGCTCATGTTTTTCAGATAAAATGTAAAAGGAGAACAAGTGAACCAATATCAATCAGACACAAATTTCAATCACACGTTTTCTCTACATCCGCTATCAGTTGTACATTGTGCATTGCACATTGTACATTGTACGGACATGTTTATCAGGTCAACTACAATAGCCATTATATATTTATGTTTGCATAAACAAACCACAACTCGGTAGTGACATTGCAATAATAATTCACTTTTGAAACATGTTTAATTTTGCATATTCACATCCAGATTTTGTTCCTCTAGTTTAAAAATGGGAAGGAGAAAGTTAAGAAAATACTCAAGTACTCACATGTATTCAATGTGGACTACGGACTTTGGCTTGATACTTGATACTAATGTTCTTGTCTGGTATTGGTGTTGGCGTTGGCGTTGGTGTGACGATAAATGATGCAGTCCAAATAAGGTTAAATTTCTACTTAGGGAAAGAAAGTGAGGTGCAGCGCTGCGTTTGGCATGCTTTGAGTTGCTCTGAGTTGGGCCATGACCGCGTCATAACTCACAGAGTCTTCATCTCTCTTCTCTTTCCTTCGTCTGCACTTTCTCTTAGTCAGTTTAAACTAAAAAGTATCTTGCAAAGCGCATAGGTATTTCCTTCCTTCATCTCAGACTAGAGACTAGAGACTAGAGACTTGCAAGTACTAATAGCTAGTAGTATTTCTTTCTACTTCTCCTTTTATCCGCTTGCACAATTTCCTCTTCATCTCTCTCATTCTATTCCGTTCCAGTTTGGGACGGTACACAAAACATGCAACCGGGCACCAGACACTAGACAGACAAGCAGAGTTTGAAGCTTGGAGCTAATGAAATTCGTTCCTCAACCCATGAATATGAATAGTCTGTCAGGAATACCAACAAACAAACTCCTTCTCTTTCACGTTTACTTTCACTCTGCACTCTCCGAGGTCCTAGCACAACAAATGGGCATTCATGCACCTCTTTAATTAAGAAAATGTAAAATGTAAAGAAATCTTCATCTGTTACACTCTCCTTTCTTCCTTCTTGTACTCAGTCTTTCATCCCGTTATTAATTTGACTCTGGTACATTTATTTTCTTGCACAGACTATTTTTCCTCTTTCTCCTTTTAAAAAGAGGAAGAAGAAAAGAGGAAACGGGGAAAAGTACTAACATGTACAATGTACACTGAATTAAAATTCTTGCACATTGATTCATCAAAGGTCAAAGATACACGTATACCATTTCCAAAACAATCACATGAACAATGAACATGTTTCTACTTTCTACATGTGAAAAAACATTGCAACTATCCAAGTATAAATACATCTTGAATCTTGAATAAAAAGTAAAAATGTCAGTTGTTGTTTACCATTGCTTGTACCTCTGTTGCTCAGTGCTGGGCTTGGAATTTTGTTTAAATCACCATGCAAAAATAACAGCTCTGATCTGTTGTTTAGAACTGTCACTACATACAAACAGCAATCAATTTTATTTATAAAATATTATGCATAACAATTAACTATAAGTTATGATTTATGATGAATAAAGGTATTGTAAGTGGTGTGGGGCATGATCAATGATCATGGATCAAAACAATAAAATGCCGTAAGTAAACTCTTACAGCAGATTTAAAACCAAATAAGAGGATAGGAAAAACTGCAACTAGAACCCTTCAAAATTCAGCATCCAACACTCGGCGCTCAATGCTTAACACTCGACACTCATCACGCTTTAGGTTAATTGGATTGGATGGGATTGGTGGGTTACTCAACTTTTCCGACCACATCAGGGCTCCAATATGCTACAGGAATAAGAATAGTTATTTTACGAATACATGCACAGTGCCGCAGGATGTACAAGAATGTTACATGCTACTCATACTACGACGACTACTACTCTAGATTCTAGATATTTCTCGGAAGTAACCTTGGGAATTTCTGTGGGGTAAATGTACTAAATGTACTTGAGACAAGTGCACACTTGGCGGCTTCTTTTAATGAATATGTATGCATAGGCATTAGGCATATACAGATAAAATGCTAAGACCAGTGTCCCTGTAGAATACAGTTCTTGACATTGTACATCACTTGAACACTTGAACATTTGAACATTTGATGGGGTTTACGGCCAACACAAAGTGTCGACCAGTATATTTGCACGCAAATTCCCGTTTCCCCATCCACATCCACATTCTTGGTATTGAGTACTGGATCCAGGACGCATATTTCTAGTTTCTAAACTCTAGACCCTAGACCCACAACTTTACTCATACATGTTATGCAAAGTTTACATGACCTGAATTTGAGTAACAGAGGACTGCTAATTAATTCATCACCCATTTTGCCACTTACATATATAAATATATATATATGAATTACACACTGTACAATGTACAGCATATACGAATTATGCATAAATTCTTTATCAAATGGCTTCCTGTTTTCTGTAGAAAATGTAGAAACTATAAGAGAGAAATAAAATGAGTGGATATTTCTATATTCAAATGACAAAAATATGTCGAGACAAAAGTAAACAGTGGAAATCTAAATCGAAGGAGATTAGTCCATTTTACGTCAGTTTATCAAGCTGATAGATCCGAGTTTTGAGCTTTGAGCTTGACACAAGTCATTTGTAATCCGACTGTATAAATAAAATATATAAAATATTAAATGTAGTGAAAAAACAATATGACGTGACCGGATAAACTTTTCAATGCTTTCGATTTTGATGTATGGAAATTTCAAAGAACAGATGAGTGACTGGACTGGACTGAAATAAAATAGAATAGAAATGTTTACCTCTTCGTTGAAAAGATAGAGACTGGCAGACGGACAGACGGATAGAAAAGTTTAGCATATTCATCGTAATTCCAAGACAAAACTATTTATTGTGGATACAACGTACAATATATACAAATAAATAGTTTTGAGATGTCTGATGGTTGGTTCAGTTTGGTTTGGTTTGGTTTTTGATGGAGAGTGGAGAATATAAAATTATGTTTCGTTTTCCATTTTCCATCCCGGCCAACTGACCAACAATTCGCTTGTCTGCCTGTCCTTTGGTATATTGTACATGTATTGATTAATGTTTGTAGTGTGTACAAAGTACAAGAGATGATTTTGAATTTAGATTTCTGTCTGTGATTAACCCATCACATGAGCTGAACTGAACTGACTTGTGAGTTTGACATGCCAAAAGGAACTTGCTCCCAAAGTTTACGGATATAAGCTCACCCGCTCTTTTTCTGTCATGGTCCACTTTGTTTTACCATTTTCTCGACCACCACATTCATATAAGCATATAAACATACAAGCTTCTGTGTATGAAAATGTGTACAGTGAACATTGTACCTAAAAAGATAATTTATAATGGAACGTCATTCTGGAAGAAATACAAATATGATGATTTATAAAGATATTTTGGTCATCATGAAATGTTATGCCATGTTGTGGTTTTCTATCATTCCAAATATTCTTCATTCTTCATGCTTCATTCCTCATTGCTCACGAACAAACTGGTCAGTCGACGTAAAATCTAGAATTTGGAATCTCGAATCTTGAATCTAGAATGTAGAATTTCGAACGAGCGTTGTCCAGCCCTACATACGTAAGCATACTTTTTATACCATGCAGAATATTTCACTATTATTGACGTTTGATGAAAGGTTGTAGCGCATAAAGTACAGTGTACAATGTACAATGTACAGTGTACAATGTACAGTGTACAATGTACAGTGTACAGTTTGCAGTCTACTGGTTATAGTTTTGTTCACTGGTCTTTTCATGTTTACTTTCATTTTGATTTTGCTTTTGATTTTTTTGCATGTTTTCGCATTTTGGATTTCTCCGTTTGTGTTACGTTGACTTGACTTGACTTAATCTGAGCATGCACTAAGTATGTAGAATAATATAGAATGCAGAGAATCTAGGGACAAAAATAGGAAGATGGTGAAAGGGGAAAAGTCCATTGGAGCATGAAAGAAGGTTTTGGGTTTTTCATCTCAATTCTCCAATCCTTCTGCTTCCTCATCTCTTTCACTTGCTATTTGCTACTCATTCATGTTAGGGACCAAGTCCATCCAAAATCCAAACTCCAAAATTCAGCATACACCAAACAGCCCTTTCCAATTCTGATGGAACATTCATCTTTTCTGACCGACTTTCCTTTTCGTCTTGGTCTTGTTCTCAACTCTTTTGGGAAGCATCACTCTGTGGAGAGTGAGTGAATGAGTGAGTAGACGGTCAAAGTGTGTCAAGAATGAAAAATGGCCAAGATTCCTTCCCACATCTATCCTTTCGTCCGTCCGTCCATTCGCTGGTCCATCCATCCACTTTCTACTTTCTATTTTCTTCGGACCTTATTCTACAGTCTACAGTCTACGTTTTGCTGTTTCATTCATTTCATTTTCAAAATTGTTGGGCAGTCCATAATGTAAAAAATAAAAATAAAACCAATGTACATACATACACGTTTAGATATAAATAATGTAAGGCATTCTTGTAAATACAAATGCATACAGTCTCTGTATTGCTCCTTTCTAGTTGTACTGAAAAATTAAAGGGAAAAAAACAAGGTGGTTTGGTTTTGACATTGGTCTGTCTTAGCTTTTGGTAGTTCTTTCGTTTCTATTTTCTAGTTTCGCCAATGGCACTTTTACCATTTACCATTTACCAACAAAATTTGATTACGAGAGCCAAACATATAACATTTTAAAAATACTATGCTTCAACTCCAAACTCCAAACTTCCAATTTTCCAAACTGAGGACAATTTTTTAGAGATAGCAATTTTCTCACCATTTTTTATTGAAGCTTGTCTACTGTCTACATCAAAAGCTGAAGGACGTCTGAATAAGATTGAGAGAAATGGTCTATGTTCTGTGTTCTGTATTCGGGATTCTAGATTGTACATTATGGAATACAGTAGTGGGCTGAGAGTTAAGAGTAAAGGGAACTACTTGAGATTTGACATGTTGCTCGAGTAATTGTGTAACAGTGGAACAGGGCAGAGCACTTACCGAGATTCGAGATTTTCAAGTGTACAAGCAAAGGACGGCAAAGAAATGAAAGATGGGAAAGTCGACCATGTGAATTGTAGTGTGAGCCAAACCAAGTAAATGTACGAGTGTGATGGAGTAGAATTGAGGATTGAGGATTGAGGACTGTAGAATTTACAATTTACAATTCACTCTGAGTTTGAAGCTAAGAGCTGGGACGTTTTTCACATGTCCAACCCGGATCCGGTCGAAACTTGGTACACTTGTTCCTTTAGCCATATGTACTTAAA
>JAQGBH010004048.1:0-18003 GCA_034698265.1 Sminthurinus aureus | reverse complement strand
TTTCAATATAATAGAATAAGCTCTCGTTTCTACTGGCTCGCTCCCTCCTTAGGTACTCCTGTACCCGTGTTTATTTGATATTTGATACTTGCCCTTTTCTTCCATATTTCACATTCTACATATATTCTACTGTTTCTTCTCCTCGTAATTATACTTATTATACAAAAAATTTATTACTCTTCGAGAGATTTTAACGTTGAAAATTCAAACTGTGTCACTATTCACTACACGTTGATGTTTGATGTATAATGTGAGTCTTGAGTCTTGAGTCTTGAGTATTGAGAATCGCATCGGCGTGAACATTATGAACATAAAATGAGAAAAGTATTTTTTGTAGATACCTGTATCAAATTTTCAAGTTCATTTTGTTCACGCTTTTATTCGCTATTTGCATTTCCCCTGCTTTTTATCTGTCTCTCTTTCTTTCTCTTTCCCTTCTCCTTTCTTCACTGAATCATCATTCATCAATTTTCTAGTCATCATCCCCCCATTACAACACGTCAGGTTTACGTGTACACTGTACATTGCACAGCGCTAGACATTGTAATATGTGATGTGATGATGATGAATGTACAATATACAATAAAAAAGCGTAAGAATTGAACAACCCGATAAAATTCGGAAACTAGACACGTTTTAAAGCCATAACCATCAACCACAAGTGCACAATAACCATAATCATTTCTGCACAGTGTGCAGTTGAGTGTATAAACAAATAGGACAAAAACAGCAGCAGCACGACTCTTTAGCAGTTTAGCTCCTCTGCACATAAATTTTCCACCTTCGATAATGATAATAGTCAATAGTAAATAGTAAAAGTGGAAACAAAAGGAAAAGCGAGACATTTTTGCATGATCAATGTGGTCTGATTTCTGATTTCTGAGCCACTGTCCACTGTCCTGCTTATTGCTCATTGCTCGTGCTAGAAAAAGATGTGAAATATTGTATGTTGTATGGAATATGGAAATAATGTCTAGCCAGTTAATCTGGTTGATATTGGATATTCAATATTGACCATTGACCATGCATGACGGTTTGATGATTGGCGATTGGCGATTACGCTCACTATTATGATTGTACGATCTGTCTTTGGGTTTAAATTTTAAATTTCGAATTTCAAACCACTTCAAGGCCTTGGAAGTGAAACTACTCACTACTAACTACTCAGTCACAAGTAAACTTATAGATTATAGATCATCTGAACGTGTTTTAAAGCCATACTTTCCATTTTTATCCCCCAAAAAACAAACATCGATTACCGATATTTATGCACACATGAAGCATGAATTTTTACGTCTGTAGTTTGCAGCAAAAACAGACTAAAGCAATTGTCCCTGTTATAAATTCTAAATTTAAATGAAAGTGTGTACTTAAAAGCAAACGTGGATTTAACCAGCCAGATGACGATAGAAAACAATTCCGAATCGTTTTTGGTCAATTGAAAATTGAAACTCAAAACTGAAGATACAAAACAAAACAAAACACGCTCGTGTTCCTCTGATAATCGCCAGATAATAGGATAAAGGATAAACTACATCTAAAAATGTGTGTACAATGGGTATTCAATATTCAAAGCTCGAATAATATAAAATAATTCAATAGAATGATACATCTCAATGCTCAATGGGGGTTTACACTTAAGAAATTAGAAATAGATTAGGTGATACAAATAGAAATGTAAATAGAGGGAAAAGGCCTGGCATGATTCTGTAGTTCTTTTCATTCTCTTATATCTTGTATTCAATGATAATTGTACTCATATTTATGCAGAATGCAGAACAAATGTAACTTGTAGATGATAGAATATTTTGCTTGCTCTATCATCTATCGGGTAGGTACCGAAGAATAATTGAGCATTTTGAACTAACACTAAATAATACGAAACACTTGACACAAAATTAACAATAACTTAACGTGCTGTAGACCCTTTTCAGCCCATGTATTTGTGATTCATAATGAGAATCCAAATCAGCATCTTTATCTGTATTCTGTAGGTATAAATCGGTGTAAGTAGGTAAACTACAAACTATAAAGTAGACAAAGGTAGAAAAATAATAGTATCCACAGGTGGGATTTCTTTATTCAAAATTCAAATCAATTCACTACAAACTACAATTAAGAATTGGTACTATTTTCATTAAATTTATTTCTACTGTGTATCATGCACAATCCTCAATCTTCAATCATCAATAGTAAAGTGATTACACACTAAAAAGTACAAACTACATGCTACATACTACAGACTACATCCACAATGAGGATGATGATGAGACAAAAGGTATCTAGTGCTAGAAACTAGAAGTAGCTAGCACAAAACACAAAGCAAAACTACAATAATATATTATACAAAATACAATCTCAAATCTCAAGACTCGAGACTCAAGACAATTTTGTCAAGGTTGAAAAGACCCTTGGGCCTTCTTCATGATTACACTTTACACTCACACTAATAATAAAATGCATGCAGAATGCAGATACATGGTACATAGTTAAAGCTACTAGCAAGAAATTTTAAACCTAGGATTAAGAATCAACCTGTTTTTTATGTATTAAATGATGTGAGTATATAAAACATACACATTACACGTATAAACAAAATGTATAATGTGTGTGTACACACATGAATGTGTAGATGTGTAATTTATCTGTAGTATTGTAGGTATCTATGCATGGCTTTTCTTCTACTTTTCCAAATATTACCTTCTGTATCCGCCAAGATACAGAAAACAGAAAACAGATGTATCTATAATAAAAAGCCTGTTGATGTTATAATAATCACATGCACATGTAAATATATAATATTTCAAAGATTTCCTGTACATACATTGAATATTGAATACACTGAATACTGGTTTTAATTCGACATTCGAGGCTCATGAAATTTAATAGGTAATTTATATGAAAATTCTACTTTATGGAGTATTGAGTATTGAGTATGGAGTATGAAGTCAATCAGTTCAATCATTTTAATGTTTAATCTTGCAAATGGTTTAAAGTACCTGTGTACTGTGCACTGCATTGGATTGGATTGGATTTGGCCTGTTTACTATTTGCTATTCCTCTCATCTCTCATTACTCATCAGTCATCATTTGCAAAATATCTAAATCCTCTATATATTTTTTATTCTTGATTCCTCTTATTGATTATTATGACTAATTATAAATTAACATTTAATTCGTACCTAGCACGAATCTTACTACATACGAGTTTTGAGGTCGAGGTTGAGTCTCAATTCGAGTTTGAGTTCGAGTTTTGACTGAATTTTGAATTTGAGGCAGTAGGCAGTAGGCAGTAGGCAGTAGGTAGTAGTCATTCTTTGTTCTACTGTAGAAACTAGAAATTTTTCAAAGTTAGTATGTGTATGTGCAGATAAAATTTATTAAAATTAAAGCAATGATATTAACTATTAACCCAAACCAAAGGAAATATCTAACACCAAACCCCTGACCTACGACTTGTCAAGAGTTTCTTCAATTTCTTTTTCTTCATTCTTGATCATTGATCAGCTCTCTTACAAATGTTAAATATTAGTCTTCAGTATTTATTCAATTGACGCACTGTAAATTGTACATTGTACATAAACTCAGTACGAATGGTGTAAACTGTAAAATCTCTTATGGGACCTGAACGACTTGATACGCGTATATCATATCATATTGTATCTTGTTCCATTTTTCGAGTAGTTGCTACCTTTTTATACTTGTACATGTGTATCTTTTTTTTTTGCTAAAGGTGATGATTATGTTCAATGTTCAACCCTGACTTAATTTCTTGAAGTATTAGTCTCATTAACACCACAAGCTGACGCCAAGTTTGACATGATATTCCTGTTTCGTGTCAAACATTATACATTAAAATAATATGTAATATTATCATTTATAATTCATAATTGGTGCATAAATGTAGATATGACGGATTCTTAAATCCGGATTAAGGAAGAAAAAGCACAATCTTAGGATGATTTTGTCATAATTCTTTTTTTCTCTCGAATAATGCAGAATACAGAATGCAGAAAGCAAAGAATATCTATTAAATATGCACTCGTGTGCATGGTGCATTGTGAATTGTGAATTGTGAATGTGTCACGTATACTTTAAACTTTAGAATTTAGACTGCTGTTCGGGGGTTAGAATAAACGATCCTGCTTCGAGATTTGAGATTGCATATTTGAGATTTAAAAAAGAATGATAATGCTAATAAAAATGAAAATAATGATTTTTTTCTCTGTTTCTTTGTCTGTGCCTGGTGCAGCATAATATTACTTCATATCAGTATCCTGGCTTGGCATGGCTTGCTTTTGGTTTGCTCTGCTCTGGTTTGGCTCGTCATGATTAATTTCACGCTTGTTATCTCAGCTCTTTTTTTCATCTTCCTCTTCATCTTCAGTCTCAAGTTTCAACTATCAAATTCAGTACTATTATGCACTTTGCTTGTGATTTCATTTGAAATGTCATGAGATAGGAAATAGGAACAAAGAAAATTCTAGATTCTAGATTCTAGAATTAAAAAACTGCGACTGAGACTTTGGAAGAAAATGATCCCCTGAATTTGAGATGTGAGATGCAAGATGGGAAATGGAAAACGGTTCAAACTAAAATTCCGTGAGTGTGTTAGGGTAAAAAGAGAATAGAATTTTCACTGACTCTCTCTTTCTCTCTCTGTCTAGAAATCTGAGTATAGTGTGTATTGTATAATGACTTTTTCAAAGGAAAGAATCCTAATTATTATGTAGCATGCATTGTTATTTCCTCTGCTACATAATTTTACACTGCGTTATGAACATGTAATGCACAGCTTTCAACTCACAGCTTACAAATACATATGAATAAAGAATGAATCTGACAAACCACAATATACTAGGATTTTGGGATCCAAATAATCTGCTCTTGGTCTCTCTCCGTCTTTCTCTCCGGAGAAATTCGTTCCATCACCCCCCTCGTTATGATTCTCCGGATCTCGGTAGAAAACTTTTAAAACTCTCGCTCTCTCTCTTTCACTTTCCACAATGTATAACATTGTAAAGCACATAATTATCCAGTGATACGTGTCTAATTCCCCTTGGAATTAGACAGGAAAATGTGCATCTTATGCACATTTTCTCCATATTGTCAAATTTCAAATCATGTCTCTCATGTTTTGCTTCATTTCTATCTTCTGTCCTATTCACCAAACCAAGCTAAGCCAAGCTGTCGCTCTCACAGTCCTTTGTAATTTGTAATTTACGAGTCATAATATGTTTGGAATTTGGAATTTGGAGTTTTTCGGTAGTATTTTCCTTTACTAATGAGAAATAAACGAGTATTTTTACCCTGTTTCCTTCATCCCCGTAGCATATTATTTATTCTTAGTTAAAAATTGGGGAAAAATTCAAAGACAATGACAACTTTCCCTGACAGAATTTTCTAAAATAAAATTTGCAAAAAAAAATCCAAAATGAAAAATAAATCCTTCGATTGAGTAATTTCGAATCATGTGGTTGCAACTACAATCTACAATTCACGTTCTAAATCAAGTGTCATGCAAGATAAAAATACGTACAAAATACATATGGTATTTTTAGAGTGCGAGTTGAAAATGTTTTCTCCTAATCCCAAAAAACTTGATAAGTTGCAATTTTCTCCGGGGATTAATTCTCCTCCGTGTTGTGTGCTCGAAAGGAAAAGGGAGCGTGATTAATAGATATAAATCCAGGGATTGAGGCAAGATGCATACAGTAGACACTAGATTCTAGATTCTAGATTCTAGATTCATGCACTTTATTTGGTGAAATAAAGTTTCTTAAGACAAAGACGAGTTAAAGAAGCAGTTCTAAGCACTAAGCACTACTACTACTACTACTACTATTACTATTACTACGAGGACTATGAGTCTAGGGATTGAAGAGTAAAGAGGGAGAACAAACCTTGTACACTCCATCAATCACTTTGGTAATTTCATTGGCATCCATTTTGATGGTGAAGTTGAGGATTTCCTCTTAAATCCAATTGATTTACTGATTTGTCAATAAGTCTCTGGTTGTTCCTGTTTGTTGTTGGTGTTGGTGTTGATTTTGATGTTGATATTGTTATTGTCCGTCACGGCTGTTACTATTCAAGTTTCTTTTAAGTAAATAGCACATGGCACATTTTTCCAATTTCCAATTGATTTAATGTAATGTAATGAGTAATCATCCTGTGAAAACCTTGATGGTTCACAAGTCACAAGTCACAAGTCACAATTCACGATACACAATAGCACAAAATTCAAGTTGACATTACTTTTCTTGCTTATTTATAGTTAAAACTAGAACTAGAACCAGAACTATTCATGATATCAACATGACAATTTTAATGAATAGCAATGTTTTTTCGTAGGAAAAAATAGCGCTAATTCCCATCATCGTCCAAATCCAAAACTTCTTCAAATTCAAAAACTTTAAAAGCTTGCAAATTTTCCTGCTGCTGCTAGAAAGATCGTCAAGGGTGGTCTCTCTCTGATCAACTTTCTTGCATCACTTTCTTTCACAAAAGGAAAAGGACTTTTCCAGAGACTCGGTGATTCTAAAACGTAGAATGTGGAACGTAGAATCTAAATTCCTGATCACGGAAAGGAACACGGCGCACAGTACATGAAGGGGATAAAAGTAAAAATAAATGAGGATCCTTCACCGTTATTGGACTTTTTATTTTTATTTTTGCACCAAACTCGATTCACTCCAATCCGATCCACTTCAACCCTAACCAAACGAATGTAACCCAGAACCCAGTGCAATGTGATTCAAGTTCGTCGTCCAAATTCACAAGTGGCAGAATCGAAATTTGGAATCTGGAATCCAGGATCCGAAATCCCGATAGTAATAACGATATAGAGTACTTCAAGATTTCAAGTTAATGGAAGATTGTTATAAATTCCACTTGGGATTTTTTTTGTCCCAGCTACAAGCTACACAGAACACAGACACACACAGACAAATAAATCTCCACTCTTTCCAATTTATTGTTATGATCTTGCGGTGTGATTTAAGTCCATTATTCCTTTTAGCTGGTCACTGGCACTGGTCAAGTAAATTAGTACACAAGTTTAATCCAGTTGCAATTCCAAAATTCAAAAAGGAACCTTTGACTGTATACTTAAAATAGAGAATCGAGGGATTCTACACAGATCTTTGTTGTTTTGTAGCTTGTCCTGCTAGTTAAATTTAAGTCAAGTGTTGTTAAACACCCAACACGCAATTCTCAATACTCAATACTCAATACTTAAAACGTTGATTCTATTGTTCACTTTTCGTTAGTACAGAATAGTAGACACGAGACACTGAATGCAGAATATATATTAGATATTACATGTCGAGTGTAGAGTGTGGAGTCACGTCACAACGTTCACGTTGAAACTGCTATATTCTTGGGCGTAAAACCGTGTTGCTCGCTGCCTTTCCAAAAGTCTACTGACAACCACCAAGAATCTACACACACAACACAAAACTCGTTCTCCTCTCTCTCTCTCTTTCTAGAAGTAAAGTTACTCTCGCACACTTACTATTCTACTATCTACTATCTACTACGTTACGAGGACGAGGTGCTCTCCTGGTGCATTTGTAGTTTGTAGATACATGTAACTTTCTTCTGATCCTCCGTCTTCATCCGCTTCTTGTAGAATAGTGTGTGGACGTAATATCTATATATATACGTGCGTTCGGAGGCAAAGTTGACGAAATTACATTGTACGTTGTACATTGTGTGAGAAGAAGAAGAAAAAGAAGAGGAAGAAAGCATGAGTTTTGTCCTCTGTATTTCCCTCTTACAACTTTTCTACAAAATATCACAACATCAATTCTCATGTGTAATGTGCATGTGTCGTTATCTTGCCGTTTTATTCTTCCCCCTTTTTCCGTCGTCCTCTGTCTCTGTCGCTGCCTCTGGACCAGTATCAGCACCAGGGCCAGGACCAGAGTCGAAAGTTGAATGTTGGATGTTGGATTATTAAGAATGAATTTCTCCTCTTCTTCTGTGTATTACATATAAATAACTATATATACGCATTCTCCCTCTCCTTCCTTTGTTTTTGGTTTTGGGTAATGTGTAATATGTGTAATATTAGTCGTAGAGGTAGTAGTAGCATCTTGTTTTTTGTTTTGTTTTTTTGGCTCGTTCTCGTGCAATACAAAGTAATATATAATATTTACTATATCCAGTATATGGTACAATATATAGTTGGTGAAAAATAGAGAGAATCTTCTTGTGCAGACATGATACTATCGATATAAATGATACAGAGGGCAATATCCACACTCCATAACATGTCTTTCATCATCTTCTCACTGCTCACTCCTCTTGTTCTCCTCTCTTTCCGCTTTCTTCTCTTTCCAGATAGTCGTTCTTATATTCATTAGTAAGCCCCCTGGGGATGCTTCCAAGTTCTAATAATGGTGAAATGTCCCATGTATTGTTTTGTTTTGTTTCCTACTTTGTACTTTTGTCCATGGCGTGTCTCATGATCCATTTATATTTGGACTTTTACTTTGTGTCATATGTCCTATGTCTAACAGCCATCCATGTGCATTTATTAAATTGAATTGAATTGGACCGAATTGGAAATTGGAAGATGGACACATAACTAACAAAACAAGGACAAGAGGGATATCAAAGAAAAGGAAAACGAAAAGGAAAACAAAATGACAAGGAAGAGTAAAGGAGGAATGGCAGAAATTTCTGACAGAATGTTGTGTAACTTGCCAAACTTTTCCCTGTTAAAACCCGACAAGTTTGACCTAATAATGCGTGTTGTACATTGTATAATATAATATTGTATATTGTATTGTATTTCTGCCCCTTGGAAAAGTTTGCAGATTATAACATCTGAACACACAGTTGTACGTTGTACATTGTGCATTCTAAGTCGTAGGACTTTATATTATTATGGAGTATGGATTGTAGAGAGAGGCAAGTGGAGAGTGTAACTACAACTACAATAACAACATCTACGTCTTTACTTTGGATTTTGGATTAGTTTATCCTTTCACTTGTAACTTGTAACTATACTCAATGCTCAATACTCAATACAATGGACGTGTAAGGAACTGGAAACATTTCCATATTGTTTACCATCTCCTTGTGATTGAGATTACAAGGGAAATTTTGGTAAACTTGCTTAATTTGGCAATGTTTACATTGCCATTGTACATTGTACATGTGTGTGATGTTATTATTATTTTGCTTCGAGCTACTTGAATCTAGTTAATCAATTATTCTATTGTTCCTTGCTACTTGCTACATAAACATTATTTACAGAATTACAATACGCTGACCAGATTACTTTTTTAATATCCAAGTTTTTCTCTATTCTGTATTCTGTAGGATTTAGGATTACTAAGCAAAATTCCCCAAAATCTACAACTAAAACAACATAATATACTATTTGGGAAATAGGAAATAGAAATCATCAAGAATCATCATTTACCCCCAAGTTACAAGACAAGATAATACGGAAATTTAGTAGAGGATTAAAAACGATTCGGATATTAATCTCATCAAAAAAATGTGCTCAATTAATGAATAAATTATATGTGTAATCTGTGTATCTGTGGTAACTGATATCTGCTGTCCTGTCCAGATAAGATATAAGATGAAATGCAATAAATCCTTTCATTTATTTTGAGTTTATATCATATTATTCACATGTCACTTTTACTTTCTACTCCTCTTCCTCTGAAGCTATACGTCTTGTGACTTGTGACTTGTAAGATTATTGTATAAAACACTGAATTCATTATGTATTTTTTTCCATTTGTCCTAAAGCACCGTTTACTGAAAGTTAAAGCAACATGTTTTCTTACAATACATATGAAATGAAATAAAACGCTGGTTTTACAGCATTTCTCATTTATAGCTTAAAGAAATTTTAATTTGGTTTTTTTTCCTTTTGTGCCCTGTTGAGCTAGAAGATTGTATTTTATATAGAAATTCAGTCATTTTAACAAACAATTGAACGTCACATCAAATTCAATTTTTTGAAGCAAAATCCCGCAAAATACACAATAAAGTTGGAGGTTGGAGGGGACAGAATGATATATTGCATGACACCATTCTCAATTTTGGTTTCTTCATGTTTCTCTTTGGCTTTGGAAGTGAAATGAGATGGCTGAAATTCTTGAATTTCTAATTCTTTTTTAAATTTGCTTCTTTGTCGCATGTTGCCATTTTCCATTTGTATGCACATTGTACAATGTGCATTTAATATGAATGTAAAACTTTCAACTGAGAATGTAGAACTTTGAATTTACAGGATGGAGAATTGGCAATCGGTAACATTTGCATTTACATTTACATGCAGTACAAAGTACAAAGTACAAAAGGAAAAGTTTTTCAGTCTTGGTAAATAGCTTTTTCGCTTCCTTGATTTTTCTCACTAGATTCTAGAATCTAGAGTCTAGAGTCTAGAGCCTAAAATCTAGAGGACTGCTAAATCTATCCCAAATCAAGCCTGTCGCCCTTTTTACAAATATGCACACTGTATACTGTGTACTGTGTGCACATTTGAGAGGATCGGAAGTAAAAGAGATCAAATTGAAAATCAGGACAGAGGAAATCAGAGCAAAAAAATCAGATTTTTCTTTGCCAGTGTAAACTTGCCATGCAAAAATAAACTCCTGTGCCTAGAACCTAGAACCTAGAAAATCCCAGAATCTAGAATCTAGAATCCAGTGATTTGAACTTTGTTCATCCAAATTCCACATCCCAGATATGCAATATAAGAACATGTTTTGTATTTTCTATAGATATATTATACATTCTACATGTTTTACATATGTATACAAGCTCCACGTTCCAAGGGTTTAAACACCACCAACTTCCTGAATGAATGAATGAAGGAAGGAAGAAATGAACGGATGAGAAAATAAATTCGTCCTCATTTTATTTCATTCTACTCCCTCTTATTTTCAACTTTAGTTTTGGCCTTTACTTTCCTCTTTTATTTTTCTCTAGTTCATCCGTATTTGGTTTAAAAGTAATGACTTTTCTTCTATCTCCATCTCTGTCTCTGGCCCTGCCTTTCCTCTTGCATACAAATACATGTGCATCACTCGTTTTTTCGCTTCTATAGATTTAAAATTCAAAATGTCGAATTTGAATTACAAGTGAAAGTTTGTATTCACTTTTCATTGTGTACATACTATATTTACGTGTACAGTGTACAGTGTATAGCTATTACACGCTATACTTTACTGTTTTCCTTGTTCCAAAGTGTCTTTGAATACTGAGTGACTTAACTACTTTGAAACATTTACAGAGAAATGCTAATATAATAGACCTTGTGTATTTATTTAAATATGTACAAAATGTACATATGTGTACAATATGCATGACTTTCTCTCGTGCTCTGTGCTGAAACTCCGATTGTCGAATGTCGAATGTTGAATGTAATAGTTCAAGATTACCAGCACTGGAATATATATACAATGTACAAGACAAAAGACACAAGACAAGGTCTACTGCAGTCTTCACCTGATACAGAGGACGAAGGATGTAACAACATGTAAGTTGTAACCCGTATACAATGTACATTGTACATATGCATAAAACAGAACAAGAAATTTCATGGAGCTCAAGTTTCCGATTCAAATTCAGATTCCAACAAAGACGAGAGTTTTCTTTACCCAATAAAGAGAAAGAAAAAGAGTAAGAATAAGCGTGAAAAGAGAGACAGAGATAGAAAGAGTGGATCGGCTAGGGTGAAACGTAAATCTGAATGAACACAGTCATAAAGATAGCAACTAACCCTTTCTTATGGAAACATTTACTGCTTGTACGTTGTACGCCTATGCATGTAGAATTTAGATATACGTACCTTATGTGTAGGAAACTACTGTCTGTCTCCTGTCTATTCACTAGACTCTTGACTCTAGACTCTTTCCCCATTTTTTATATCCACAGGCATAAATGTTGTATGAACTGCACATCGGATGGTGGTGTCTGGTGTCCATTTATGTACAATGTAAAGTGTACACTGCACACTGACAAAAAGCATATACAAAACACAGACCTTCAACATTCAAATCCAAATCTTTTACAATAGCTGAGAGACGAGACGGTGATATAAAATAGGAAATACGCATAGACAGAAAGGTTAAATCTTAAACTGTGCATTTGATTTTCTTTTTTTCAAGTTCAAGCTATCTTCCTTGTTCTCTCTCTATCTCTTTTTCTTTAAGAGTAATGCCAAGTATTCACGTACAATGAGCTATTGAGCTATAGTATACAGTATTCAGGGTAACTGCAGTTTTGCCCCAAGACAAATATAGATACATTGTGAATTGAATGGAGAGGAAAGAAGAAGAGCATGAAGACATCTCCGCGGGTTAAATTCACTATACATTTCCAGAACTATATCCAATGTAAGTATAAAACGAACTGCAGTTCATGCTTCATGCTTCATGGAACAGGACAAAAGGGAGGAGAAAGTATGTAGTAGAATCTATGGGCTTTCTCCTTTCTCCTTTTAATTTCAAATTCATATGTGAGGGTAATAGAATTGGGATTTTGGATTTTGGAAATATCTATGTATGTGTTCTACGTTCTACACCAAGATAGTTTTTTATGTAATATTGTGTAATACTTTGAAACCAGGTTGTGAATTGTGAACGGACATTGCACCAGGTCAAAGGCTACCAAAGAATTGTAAAAATTGTACTGCATCAACTTTTATTACTGAAATACGTTGTAAATATGTTGTATGCATCCCGGTACATCCATATTGTTCATTGTGCTATAGGTTATTCGTTATAGAGTATGGACTATATTATAATAGATGATACAAGAAAACTAAAGGCTCCCAAATACCAAATAAATAGTTTTATGTACAATGTACAATGTACAGAGATTGAATCATAATGACTTCAATTTCCTCAAATTCTACAAGACTGGTCTAGAATATAGATTCTAGAACCCAGAATGTTCAAACCGGGAGAAGCAAGTATTTTTCAGTTTGTAAGCTGTTCACATAAACCCCAAATGGACAGAAGATGGTTCTACGATGCACAATATTAAAATGGCCTACGTGATTTTACATCATTTTAAATCTTTCATTTTTTTCTGATGTAGCTTTTTACTCCGCTGTTCTTTGTCCTTTGTCCTTTGTCCTTTGTTGTTTTCAACATTTTCACTTTTCGCAAAGATTTGCATCTATTTTAGGTCAATTATGTGTCAAATTTATGCCTGGTAAAACCGTTTAATTTTAGTCTGAGGTTTTGTCTATTTTCATCGGTTGTTTCGGTCGTTGAGCCAGGTAAAAGTGTAGTCACAAAATTCTAAATTGCAGGTATTTTTTGGTTAACTATGTGTTGAAATTTAGTTGAAATAGATTAATCTGGTTTTCTGGTCTAGTTTTAAAACTTGAAACATGGAATGTTCTGAAACTTGTACTTTGTACAAAAGAGAAATCAGTGTTATAAAGTTTAATCCTCTCTGCTACATAGTGACTAGTTGATAGTCAAATAAATGATCACAGTTTGAGTCCACGTAAGACACAATACTTTTCATTGAATTCCAGGTGGTGTAGTTGTGAAACTGAATGAAAATCGAGCATCTATGTACATTTGTACAATGTGCACAAACAAATCGTGTCATCAACTGACCACTGACTTGACATGCATCTTTTGTCTTTTGGTGGTTTGTAAACAGTAGATTTTGCTTAGACATTTTAGACACATTCGGCATTAGATACTTTTGATGCTGATGAGTCTTTGAGATTGCCGATAAGGTAAAATCAAAGTCAGAGCTTCACATGTATACACTACACACTCTGTACATTCTACATGGTACGTTAGTAAAGTTAAGAAGGAGAGGATTGTGCATGTGTTTTTGTCTTGCTCATTCTACAAAATACTCATTCCTAACACATAACACAAAATGTCCATTATCTTTCATCTAAAACCTAGAATACATACTACATGCAGATAGACTAAGACCGAGAAGAAACAGAAGTCGCAAAAGTCTCATGAAAGTTTTAACAATTAATAAAGTATTAAGTCAAAATGTCAATCTTTCTGACAATGAATAGATGCTAAATAATTCTGTCGCTTCGTCCATTCTCTCTCCTCTTCTCTAATCAGTTTTGCGTTACTTTCCCGAAATCATAGGAGCAAATCACAAGACCAGGACCATTTCATTGTATTCTATAGTATGCGTTGCGTGTAAGAATAATGCATAAATGAGCAGGTCCCTAATTATTTTAATTTCAATCAGCTGATGACTTTTTTCAATTTTAAACCTCGATTCTTGATTCTCAAATCTCTAATCGTGTGAACCTCTTGAATTTATTCATTAGTAGCAGTAGTAAAGCGCCTGATTTTGATTTTTGATATTGAACTTCAGTAAAAGTGTATACCGTGTACAGTAGACAGTATATCATATCATTCGATTATACACACTTTATAGATGTAAAAATGTACTACTTTGGTCGAATCTCATTAAACATATTACTGTTTTATTGGCGCAGTCTCTAGTCTCGAGCCTCTCTGATTTCAATACGAGGTTTATGCTGTAAATTATCTCATGTGACCTCAAAAACTTCAAACTACAAACATGGTGAATTTTTAATTGCACGCAGATTAAATAAATTCATGTTAATTTAGCATTTAATGTCCTTTTGAACTTTGTTTCATCACGTTTTAAATACAATACCAATTTCCCCAAAACTTTAGTTGTTTCATGTTCATTGTACATTGTGCAAATTTCATGTCAACATTCATCACCACAGCACAATTCTGAATTTTTAGTGATTTTTCAATTTTCTGAGAAGAAACAACCACAATATATTTCAGATGACACCCAAATATTTGTACAAATAGAAGCTTAAAACGTATTTTTTGTTTTCCTTCGGAACTATACATTAAACATTAAACAATACAAAAAATATGATATTCAAATATCATAACACAGATACTAAATTGTGACCTCATTTTGATCAACACTATACATTATTTCGCATCATCGATTACAATTTCGAAGCGTTTAAGCTTGAATTTTCAGGTTTTCTGCTTCATATATTCTCAAGTTTTGATCTTTGCAGCTAACAGCTAACACAAAAGTTTTTAGACTTCCAATGCTGTGTATTAAATTCGAAGATATACTATGTATAAAACATTGCTTTTTGTGCAAATACTGATATCTGATATATACATGATAATTTTTAAGTTATTGTTCTTCTTCATCCTTTATCATTTTCTGATCATGTTTGATTATCAAGTATTACATTGCAATTGTAAGGTGCATAGAAATGCAAATGTGAACAAGTATCAAAGCTCATTTTGGGCTCGTCAACGGCGGTCATTGGTGATTGGACTGGATTTGATTGAATTTTGAATTGTATTCTGTAGAAAGAGAGAGGAAAACGTATTGAAATGACTACTGACTTTTGATGGGTGCATAATATACAAAATATACTGTACACTGCACACTGCACATCATATTTATTCATCTCACACAAATTCTCTCGTCTCTTGGTCAATTGTAAACACAAAATACAAATTTCCACTGAATGAAAGAATGAACTGCTTGGTGTTCTCTTTTGTTGCATGATGCTTTCAGGATCAAGTTCATGAACACGTTTGTTTACCATCGCTTACTCTCTCTCCCTCTCTCTCTCTTTGTGATTCTTTAGGCCCTTACTTTTCATTCATTTTCAATCACGTTCACGCACTTTATTTATTAATTGCATGAGTGCCGGTCAAACCATCTCACATTACAGTTTCATATAATATATGTATAAATATATTATAGCATATTTTATAAGAGGTATATATACAATATGCAATGATGTAGGTACAATGTACAATGTACAATGTGCACTATGACATTTTCACTGTACCTATACCTGTAGCCTGTAATGCTTAAGACCATCATGATTTAAATTTTTTTTAATGTCATAGGCTGAACATTTAACACGCGTTTTGCTTCTTACTTTCAAATATAATGGTCAAAATGAACATGAATAATATTGTGCGTTTGATTTAACATAAAAAATATCATGTGGAGATACTATCCACACTACATCGCACAACGTACACAATTTTCTTACTTAGTATGTGCATACTTAGATTGTAGAGCACAATAATCGTTACGTTTACGTGACACAGTAAAAAAGCACAACTTAAAATGGTGTACGTATACTCAATACTCACTAGCATTATTATAGCAATGAAAATAATTGTGCACGTTTAGAAAACACTATATTATGTACATAGAGAAAGAAAGAAAGAAAGAAAGAAAGAAAGGAAGAGTAAACAAGTTTGGTATATAATGTAAATATGGTGGAAATAAATCGTATTTACATAGATCAAGTGTATTTGATACACATTATGTACATTCGACAAGATACAAGATGCTGAACAAGTGCGTTATTTTTTATGTTCAATCATTAAGGAATTGTGAAAAGGGTAATAAAAAAATAAAGATCAAGACAAGAGACAGTAATGGTAAGTTCAATACATGAATTTAACCACTACAAAATAAATTTTTACACTGAATATATAAAAATGAAAGTTTCTACGTCTGCAATTGTTATTATTGCCATTATCATTATCAAGGTACATGCAGAATGCAGCATACACGTAAATGTATCTATACAAACGTTTTTTTATTTGCATGTTATGATTTGTTTGAAAAGTAAAGAGTATGAGAGAGAAAAGATGCATTACAGGTGATGAATTAACTTTAGACTAATTACAATGGTCAACATTTTATATCAGATGAAATTATATCAAATATCCAATACTTTTTAAGTCAAAGACTTCCTTCCAAATGCATAAAGTACCCTTGCCTTGCGCTTGTAATCAAACATGACCATTGGTTTAGTTTTGTAGTTTCTACAGTTCATAGTTTATATGATATAAGTATAAGTATATCACATGTATCTACAATCTACAATCTACAGATATATTCGTAGATATAAGTATATCACATGTATCTACAATCTACAGATATATTCGTAGATTCTCCTCTTTATCGTACACATTAGATGAGAGATGAGATGTGAACATGACCTTTGATATTATGACATGGAAAAATATGTGCATTTTCTATGCATTCGAAGTGCTTGTCTGTTTTTGCATCCGTATAATCCTCAACAAGCAGAATGATGTGCTCATGTGTTTCCACTTTATAATAAATGCATTTTAATAAAAAAAAACTATGACCTCTGTGACTAATAATCATTATTACAGTCCAAACGAGACATAAAATGTTGTCTGACTCTTCATTAGCCTGTTGAGAAATGAAGGCGAGCATATAATATATTATATTCATCAAACATAATTTTTAAAATTTCATTACTTAATAAAGTTTTCATTTATCTTCAATTTCAGTAATGTTGGAACCATTATAAATTATAATATATATTTAGAAATTCTTATACTAATTTTCTTGCTGATATTACCCTCTACCATTTTCAGAAGATTGAAAATATCCTCAAATGATTTACTGATTGCTGAACTTATAGGATGCATTTTCAAGTTCATCACCAATAAAATATATATTATATATACATATATTTCTGCGAATGGTATTATATTAACTTCACACTTGTGGACAAAAGCTTCTCAAATGCGATTTCAATCTTCTGAACTTTGAAAATTGCAAAGAAAAGTTTTCAACCAAGAACAAACGCAGTTGATTAAGATAAGAATCAAGAAGGGTGTGCTAGAAGCTAGAAATCTAAAAAATCCTCCGCTTCTCGTTTCTCCAGTCATCAGCTCACACTTTGATTTCCATCATTCATTCACACTTTCCACTTCCCCCCCCCTTTCCAAAGATTTAGTGAAGCTGTAGGTTTTCCTTTGCCATTTCCAATGATTCCCGATCAAATAAGCCTGATGATGAAACGGTTATTTAGATATACGTGTACACACGTACAAAATGTAGACAGTTGACATGCACTCTCACCAACTTTACAACATACTCTAGAATTTTTAACGAAATGAACTTTTGTTTAGCAAGGATACTTCTATGTAGACACAAAAATCTTTTGAT
>JAQGBH010004047.1:0-18005 GCA_034698265.1 Sminthurinus aureus | reverse complement strand
ATTAACTTTTCATAAAGTTTGGTCAAACAGGAGCTGAGATCCAGAACAAAGTTTTTCAGTCCCATAAGGTTTTTGTTGCGACTCACATGTCCTTACGGTAGTGTTTAATTTAAGAAAAAAAGGTAGAATAATTTATGTAAAGCATTAATATTATTTCATAATAATATACTATGAAAATTTATAACAAAGATGTAAACCAGGGCAGCTTACATGACACATAAATTGTAGATGGATATTTTGAACAAGTTTTTAATACAACAAGGGGTTTAAAAGCGTTTACTGATCAAAGGCGTGCATGGCTTTTAGAGTTTAGAATCTGCCACCGACACCGTGTCCACAAGTTAACTACAGTAAAATCATAAGGTACAGATAATCATGAACTTTACACGAGTTTATATAAATTTTCAGGCTGTTGCGTATACAAGTGGCTTACTTAAACATTGTATATTCCTCGTTCCCTTCATAGTATTTCTGTATTTTGTGTGTTTCGTGTAAGAAAAACGGATTAGAGTTCTAGATTCTAGATCATAAGAGATGTATCAAAGTAGTTTTTGGTCTCTTTGCTAACACCTAGAAGGGAATTAACCTCCAAATTGAACTTGTGGCTTCTTTGTGCTTGTTGTTTTGAGTTTTGAGTTGTACTATTTTCAAAGGAAAAGAACTTACGGTGCTGAATTTTATAGTGTAAAGTTTAAACTCGAAACTGTTCCGTATCATAAATTACATTTTAGTTAAAATGCGTCAAGTGTCAACGCTTATGTAAACTAGAAAGCCAAATGAACGGTATTATGCAAAATTAAATTTTGAGTCATGTTTCATGATTATTTTTACTGTGTATCAAAAACCAAAAAATTTAAAGTTATGTGAACAAATCTAAACTGATTTCCAATTATTTAATGGGCTCTTCCTTGAATTTTTGATCCGTTCAGTATTCAAGATTCAAGATTCAAGTGTGAGTGATACATAATTATTCCCTATTGTATTGTGTGTAGTTTTCTTTGGAGCGTTGAGATTTGAGTCACACAAATGTTTTGGAAAGGATTTTGTATTATATTTGCAGTATTCGTGTATGTGCACACTGCACACACAGCTAACAGATAACAGGTCCAACATCCAACATTCACCCTGTGAAATTTGAATAAAGTTTAATTATCCTGAAATTAAAAGTAGGAGTAACAAAATATTATACAGATATTGGGAAGGAGATACAAAATATACAGGAGTTTTTGTATAGTACAGTAAATATAACATATGAAACATGATAATATAAAATATAAACTTTATGATAAATGATACAACACGTGTAATACGGAATACATAATTCATGATCATGACGCTCTTGTCATGATGAATTAAATTAGCTGGGAAGAATTACAGAGAGCTCAAACTAGAAAGTATCTAGAAGCTAGAAGAACTTGTCTATAGTTTACACTTTTAATACTGCAGATAGAAACTGAAGGCCAAAGGTTCGTAGACAGTAGACTGTAGACTCTGCACCTCTAAACTCTAAATACCAAATGCTGAATATAGACAGACAAAAACATGCTTAAAGAGAAAGAAAAGCAGACATAAACCATACACATGTAATATTGAATGCAATGTCAAATGTATGAAATATAGAATACGAAATGTATGGGGAAGTGAAAACAAAAGGAATCCAATGGAAATGGAATCAAAGTCTAAAGTCGAAAGAGTAATCTGGTTACGGTTTCCAAGAGAACGCTGAATGAGGATTTTTCTCTACTTTTTATACATCTGACCTGTAATATCCAGAATCCAGAATTCATGTGTACGCACAATGACCTACCTATCTCTGACGAACGATAATGAACATATATTCATTGATTACTCTCTTGTATCTCTTGTATCATGTATCATGTGTCGCTTCCTGATTCCGATTTGCCTGTTGAATAAAAAAGGTTACCTAACAATTAATCTTTTTGATATAAAGACAAAAAGACAAAATTCCCTCTAGCTTTTGTCAATTTTTGTTTTAAAAAATGATACCCGTGCAGGATTTGGTTTGGCACTGAATAAACTAAAGTTTCGAGTTTAGGGCATTTTTAATAAAAAAACGTCAACAACTTTGTACATTGTACATACATAAATAAATCTCAATCTCAGTCCAAACCAGACCAAGTCCAGTCCAGTTCCCAATGTATGCAATAAACCTTAAGTGGTATAGTTATTCACCACAAAAAATAAAATATCATTCTTTCGACATGTTCAATCAACAGATCAACAGTTCATCGTCTACCTCGAGCCTCGAGAATAGAGTCTCAAGTCTTGAGGACTTTATGTAGTTGGAAGTTGGACATATATGCTTTACAAGGCTATTCTTTTTGTTAATATTGTTAGTACTGCTCCCCCGCAACAAATTTTGGCTTTTTTTGGAAAAATGTTTAAAAATCTGGTAAAAGTAACCGGAAGAACCTGATTTCTACAGATCAGTAATTGAGAGGCATTGCTGTATAGCTGGTCGCAGTGGACATTGTACTGTACAGTGTACATAGTACATAAAAATAGTTAGTCTAGAGTCTAGAGTCTAGCATGTATTATTATAATATTATTTGATTTGAACTTTTTCAGTTCCATTGACGTAAGCAAGTTATACTTTCTTCTCATATTTCCTCATTTTCGATTATTATATCATAATGACATAATAAAAGTAATATGATAATATCTGTAAAAGAAATCAAACTCCAGTTCTCTGCTCTTTAAGCATGAAATACTATGTAGAATGTAGAATGTACAATGTGCAACTTCTTTGACGGCAAGTTTCATAGAGGTTCAATGAAGGTCAATTATGAAAGTGACGGAGAAGAAAGAAGAAACTTTACACATACAGAGTGAAATATGTTCATTGTCCAATGTTCCACGACCACAACGCAACTTCAAATGGACAATGGACCATGGACCATGGACAACTACCGCCTTCAGTCTGAATTTTTTCTGCTAAATTTTCTTCTTTTTTCTATATACTCTTGTAGTTGAAGCCCTTGAGAAAAAGCGGAATGACGGTGTTAAAAATAGCAGTGGTAGCCACTAGTCACTAGCCAAATGGCTGACGGACGAAACGGGAAACTTGAGATTGAGTAAATAGACAAAAGTCCAAGAAAGAAAGTCCAACGAACCAACTTGAATTTCACTGTCATTCACAGTCAATTAGTTAGTTGGAGAATGAAGTAGAATGGAGTAGAATGGAGCATCTCTCCTTAAATAAATCACGTCAATTCAATCACTTTCTCTCCCACTGCTTTTTTATCTACTGTCTAGTATCTATCTACTATCTACTGGTAGTCACTTCCTTCCCTTATTTCTTGTTTTTCTCCCAAGGTTACAAGCTACGAGCTACAAGTTACGAGGTATCAGATATCACCTTATACTGGTCATTGAAGACTGTAGATTTGAGATATTTTTCACCTTCATTTCACAAACCACCATTGACTTTCACCTTTACAACCCGCGAACTACAGCAGTCACAGTGGAGAAGGAGAAATAGAAACAGCAACAGCTTTTACCTGCCTGCCAAGCAAACAACGGCAAAATAACAGCCATTATTGAGCATGTGTCCATTGTATACTGTGTATTGTGTATTGTGTGGGCAGTGGGAGCTAACTAATCACATACTGTTTGATGAAGAGAGAAACAAAAGAAATCAAGAGCATTTTATTATGTATGTAGGATCAAATTACCAAATACCAAAGTCTGGCATCTGGAAGAAAGTACAAAGTACCATTCACAACCCTTATAGAACAAGACAAGAACAAGAAACAAGATGTATGTAAAAAGTAGAGTCACGGATCACGAATGCATCAAGTGATTTCCAAATTGAAACTGCCAACGGAATGCACCAAAAATACTTTTTAATATTTAATGAATCCACCTTTGACTAGAGTCTAGATTCTAGATTCTAGAGTCTAGAGTCCATATTCAATATACCATAATAATATTAGTATATCATGTAGTTGACCATCCACATTTCTGTTTTATATAACTCTCGCACAACGTTTAATTTACAGTGGAAATGAACTAGTGTATTCATGAGTGTTGTACTTGTAGATGGTAGATTTTAGCGATGGATTATTGACAGAAAAATGAAACTAGATAAATCAATACTTTTCTATTTTTCTTATGTGATGTTTATTGAGGAAAATACCAATGGAATGAAATGAATACAGATATAATATGCAATATGCAATATGAAAAATGCAATAAACCAGTTTCCAAAAAGATGCAGAATCTTCAATGTAGAATGTAGAAAAGCTGGAAAAGAAAATAATAACAAAACAGTATCATAAATGTCAGGAAATATCAGTAGATGAGGATGATCTGATGATACACAGAAGTTATAAGTTATATATTATATCATGCGAGTAGGTAGTAGGTACAAAAGTAAATACAAAATCCCTATTGGAATTTCAAATTCATTGAAAAAATAGTTGGAATTTCTTTAGTGATACAAAAAAATGTACTACAAATTTTACAGCTGTTTGTAGTAACAGTAAAAACCCGTTTTAGTCTAGTTACACGGTTAAGAAAGGCTCGTGTGGTTATTTTTACCATTTGATTCATATTAGAGCCCTGCATCTCCATTCTCCATTCTCCATGCTTTTTAACCTACAATTTATACACGGTACAGCTGCCTGATCGCAAATTGCAAACTTGTCATTCCTTTCCCAAGACCTTTAAACTTTAAAGATCAAGCCAAGGTCAAGCCAATTAAATGTAAAAATGCAAAAAGTACAGCAAGAAAATTCAACCGTTTGTAACCGTTTGTGTCTTTTCTACCAAATTCCGGTTGGCTTTGAAATTTGAAATGTTTGTAGCTTGTAAAAACTTGTTGTTTGTATACTGCATACTCCATACTCCATACTCCAT
Source organism: Sminthurinus aureus (assembly GCA_034698265.1). NCBI lineage: Eukaryota > Metazoa > Arthropoda > Collembola > Symphypleona > Katiannidae > Sminthurinus > Sminthurinus aureus. The sequence goes on along the minus strand of JAQGBH010004047.1, from coordinate 13,124 downwards.
ACTGAATGATGCAAGACATTCAAAGTTATCTAAACGAACCGTAAAAACTAAAGCTAAATGTGAACCATGTGAAGACGTCAGCTGAGTAAAATAGATTTTTTTTGTATAATGAAAGCACGCTTTGTAAAATTATGGAATTACGACAAACTTGAACTGCTTTTCATCGTTGTCTTGGACTTTAAGTTTGACTTTGACTTTTTGACTTTGGTTTGAATTATTTTTCTCCGAGAGTTAGATAAAAGTCAAGGAACGATCTTTTTATATTTCTATCTTTCAGCACCCTTCCGATGATTACTCTAGTGACAGACATGGAAAAATTAGATTTGCAAATATAGTTTCATTTAAAATCAAAAGAAGTAAAAGAAATCAGCATTGTTTATCAATGACTGAGTAGGCACGTGGAGCTTGCGTCTGGCCAGGTCTGGTCTGGGTTTCTCAATCATTAGGGAGTCAAATTGACATACAATCATCACCAGCTGCGTTTCTTTAAATAACACACAAGTTCAAGCTTCGACTTTTGACAGACTCCGGACTCTTGACTCTGGACTCTAGACTCTTGACTTTGCGGAGCTTGAAACTTTTAACTTTAGGTTTTTATTAAGTTTATAAGAATAAAGTTGCTCGCTTTTCAGTAGAGACTGGATACTAGACAAATGTGCAATTTATCAACCATCAATTTTGACAGAAAAATAAAAAGCTTGATTTGTCAAAGTAGTTTTAACAAAACGAGGATATCACCCAAACACTAAATATTTATAGTTCATCAACTTTTAATTTATTTATTTACTTGTTGCCGAGTTAAAGAAACTTGTCTCTCACAACGAATTTAAATACCACTTATTTTTCAAAAGATATACATAAACAAGACACATGTTTAAAAAAACTTACATAATACTAAAATTACATAAAAACTAATATAGTACACAAAGGAACAGTATCTGGAGCAAAAAAACGCATGGATGAATCTGAATTATACGAATGGACAGGTATGCAAATGTTCAGCCATCAAATTCAAGTTCAAATGCAAATAATGCACATTTTCTTATTTATGAGTCATTTTTTTAAAAAGGTTTCAACTGTGAGCAATAAATTACAGATATGTCTGCACTTGTTTTCAAAACTTGCAAAGACTGGAAAAGACAGTTAAAGATAATTAAAATGCACAATAATTATTTGTCAAATTATTCATATTCGGATTGGATATTCGCTATTCACTGTAAAAGTGCGTAAAAGATGCTGCTGATAGTTTTTCAATTGGGTTATAAAATTTCTCTGCTATGGACAGAAAATAAATAAGCAGAAAATTTCATGCGCATATATGAAATTCAACTGTCTTCAACAGGCAACTGACAAATTTTATTTTATGCAACCATTCAGATAAGAACAACTAAAGATGTGCAACATACAATGTACAAACAACTCGACTATCAACCTGATGTTTTGTTATCAAAATTTTAATACCCTCACACATCCCTGAAACCTAAAACGCATAAACAGGAAAGAGAAAACGCATGTTGTAAAATTACGCCAGACGAAGTAAGTAAGTAACCTTGAAAATCATATACGGATAATCTGACTGACAACGGAAAACGGACAAGAGAAAGGGAACAAGCTCATAAAAATCAAAACTGTGGAAGTTTTTCATTACTATCGTGACAGTGTTGAATCTCCTTAGATGCGTACTAGTCCGACGTTTTTAGGTTTTATTCAGAAACTTTGGGTATAAAATGTAGTCGGAATGCCAAGTATATTATGTACAATATATACATATAATATTTGCCCCAGTAGTTTTCCGTTCCCGATTTAACTGTGGATTACCAACCCTGGACCAAGTGGATCAAATACACGTTGAAATGAACGTTTTCTCAAAACAAGGAATTCAACCGGAAAATATAGTCACTCATTTCTCTATACACCGTACTCCCCAGTTTCACTTTCCTTCGCTCCATTTCCTTTACGTCTTTTTCATTGCATTTTACAATATCATTTCTCATGATACTGATGGAGACACAAACACAAACACAGACTCCTACTGTCTACTATAGATATATCCTATATCAATAATGACGAGCATAAAGGCGACCCAATTCACCTACATTTACTTTGATTTCTCGACTTGATCCACATATTTTTTGCTCTATTGAGTTAATTTAGAGATAGCGGAGCGAATTGAGCTGTAATACGAGAGCTCAAAAACTCCTCATTGGATTCCAAAAGGCTTTTAAACATTTTCTACATAGAACTTTTAAGGTTTTTCACAATGTCTGAATCCAGAATTCGGAATCGAGAGACAAAAATCACCAGGAAAATCGGAGACAAGCATCTGTTCTACGTCCTACGTCAATGTAGATACGTTTAGACAGTGTACAATGTACAATGTACATTGACCGTTGAGCTTAAGCAGAATTGGAAATTTTATCAGAGGTAAAAAAACTAAGTAGTTTGAGGCCTGTCTGTAATTTCACGCGTTTATACAAATATAAAATCAATATAAAATTACAATTATGTACGGCATTATTATTTTGTATGTTTTGTTGCTATCTCCGCTTACTTCCTCTTCCTCCGCTTACTACATACCAGTACTGTCTTTGGCTGGTGAAAGGTAAAGTAAACTGTCTTTTGTAATCCACAATCTAGAGTCTAGAACCTAGAGTCTAAAGTCTAGAACTATAGTTGTATCGTAGAAGCGTGTTCATTATAGATAAATGTATCTTGTATCATGTGTACGCATTACATTTGATTGTGATTGTATTATACAATACACTTTTTATGTGGGTATGTCTCGCATCTCGCACTTTTCCACATACGCACATCCACTTGATCGTCATCAGATCTCAATCGTATCTACAATCTAGAATCTAGAACCTAGAATCCAGACAAGAAAGGATAGAGAAGAAGCTCTATGTAATCTCAATTCTCTATGCTTGACGAGGAATGACGGTAACTTGCATTTCATTTCATTTCAGGTAAGTGGAGCGAGAGTGAAATTCCTTAGTGTCCTCCATTCTCCAACGTCGTAGTTTCCTCATCCTTTCTCCGTTCTCCATTTTCCAGCAATTTTTGTTTGCCTTTACTCAAAAAAAAAGTAGACGGAAGTAAAAGTAAAGTGAAAGTGGAAGAGACAAAAGAACATGCAGACTCCATACTCCATACTCCATATGCAATATACTTATTTGTATGTTCATTTGGTTCTGTCTCTTGCTGTGTGTGTGCAAGTATGTGCGAGTATGTGCGTGAGCTGAAGACGTTTTTTCATCATGAGCGTTTACTTAACGTGGATCTTGAATCCCTTCTCTTCTGTTTTCTTCTCGTCTCTTCTCGTCTCTCATCTTTCTTCCAGTCTTCCTTCATCGGCTGTCGTCTTTCCCTTTCCTCTTCCTTGTACAAATAAAAGAGAAACAACTTGAAGGATGTTTTTTCCCAGAGTATTTAAAAAATAAATACACGTGTCGCCACACATTATTTCGTCCTTTTGTCTTTTTTCCTCTGACTTTCTACTTCCTTAAAAGCAGTATACAAAGCCGAGAGCCAAAGCTGTTGCTGATGCTGAATCTAAAGTTATAGTTATAGTCAAAGTCAAAGTCAAATCTATAGATAAACCCAGAGCAAGCTTGAAAGTTTTACTTATTATTTGTACATGTATGTAAAAAGAGTGAATACTGGTGACTGGTGACCGTTATTTCCAGAATCCAAAATCCACAGTCCATAAACAAGGACAAGAACAATTTTATACTAGCAAAAACTAAATACCAAAAACAGAGGCTTAAGGCTGTAATATAAGAGTAAAATATTGCCATTCTTTCCTCTGTCTTTTACAGTAGAAAGAGAGACTACAAAATGCACAGTCGTTGTTATTGTCTTTGTCGTAGTGGATTACGTGACTTGACATGCATGTATGTTGTGTGTATGTGAAGGATTTTGTTTCAAACTCTACGCTCAAAACGGCAATAGAATATGTATCAGTATTTGTATTTGTATTTTGCGTTTACGACTCGTGTGTCTTTGCCTATATTTATGAGTAAGTCAAACGCAACTGGAAATTGTAAAAGTGTCACAGATACTTAATGCTTATATAAGAACATTCCTGTGTGTTGATAGTTGATAGTTTTGATACTTGATGCTTGATATAAATGCACTTATATGTATAAATTACATATAAACTGTTAACAAAATACTGAACTGAACTGAACTGAACCCAATTCAAACTAAAGCCGCCTAAAAATGAAGAAATTGAAGATGAAAGTAGAACAAGGACTGGAAAATCCACGTTTTTTTTATTAACCATAGTCCATCTCGTACTTGTACAATGTGTATGTAATGTATATGCATCACCATGGAAATGGAGAATGGAGAATCGAGAATTGAGAAATGGCGAAGACGAAGATGAACATAGTAAAAAGAAAGCGATGACGTAACTAATAGAAAACCAAAAGTTTGGACTACATAAATATGTATGCGTACAAATTATCTAGTGTCTAGTGTCTAGTATCTAGGAACAGTGACATATATTTTGTATAATGTTTTGTGGTGGATAACTTCCGCAGTTTTCAGATCAGCTGTAAAACTATGAAATACTTGGTATTTATTATGCACCCATCAACTATGTAACTAAATGCAAACTCTGAATTCCAAACTCCACTCTTAACTCCAAACTATGTACCAAATACAAAAGGACCGAGTGGATGAGAGGGTGAGAGGATAAAATTAACTTGCAAACTAAATTTTGTCGCTCTTTACTCTTTATTTCTATGTACTATGTACTATGTACAATGTACATGGTACATACTATGCAGCATCTAATCCATAAATTGAATTAAAAATTCCTTTTACTCTTCGAGCTAGAGGAATTCATCCACTTTTTTTGTCCTTCTCCTTACTTTATTTCTTGAACTACTAAATATTGCCTAGTTTACCATGTGCTTTTAGTTTTTACTGATATTAGTCACGCTTTTACTTTGTACATTGTACAGTCATGAATTTAGAACGTTTTTAGTAGATCTGTGCTGCTTTTAACTTTTAAGGTCTTATCTTAAATAGTCTACGCATTTACATATGTACGCTGTTCACATTTTACAATGTACTACTGCATTTATATGGTTTGCCGTTTCTCTGCTTTCTCTTTTCTCTTTTCACTTTACTTTTTACGCACTAAATGTAAATGTAAACTGTAAACTGTAAACTATAAACATGCGTGCTTCATGAAACGCCAAACACCAAACCAATCCAATCCAAGGAGAAATCCCATCCCAGATTCAAGATTCTAGATTCTAGATTCTAGATTCAAGCAACATGTTTTACTCTTATTTTTATTTTTGGATAACACTGCTTGATCATGGAAGAGCAGTCAAAGTCAAAGACAAAGTCAAAGACAATAAGACGGACATAAAAGTTTCCAAGTATTTTATGAATTTTATGAATGTTACATAAGCTAAGCTAAGATAAAAGAGGAAGGGGACAAATGTTGGTATAAGATGGGAAAAGGAAAAAACAAAGCTGAAAGATGACAATTCTGTCCCTTTTTGCTCCTATAAAATATTCAGTGGATACCAACTGAATGTGTGGATGATTATTACTCAAATCTACATGTATATTTTGCCTTCTATTGCCTGTAGCCTTTTTGGCTGAGTTTTATCCATTTGTATTCATATAGGTACAATATTATTATACGATATATTACACTTTAAGAGCTAAGTGCCTTTACTCTTTTGCATTCAAAATTCAAACGTCACTGTCTTACTGTCTCCAGTCTACATCTTCCAGCTTTTAGTTATGTGTAAAATGACTAGTGTATTTCAGATTTTGTATACATAAATACACACGTGTGTATGTGTGTTTGGATACGATGGGATTAGAATTCAGCTACATCTTTAGATGAAAGGACCAAGTCAAGAAGATGAAGAAGATGCAAATCCCAAGTTCACAACTCTCATAAATAAATGGGTCATATGATTCATATGACGAGTGACAAACGACGAGTGACGAATGACGAAGGACAGCAACACAGAAAAAGCAAAACAGCTTAAGATTAAACAGGAACTAAAAATTGGGTTAGAAAAAGACAGAATTTTCATATCACCATTTGAGATTTGAGTTACAAGTTTATTGTTATGATTATTATGATTATTTACATTTTCTTATCTTTTTGCACAAAAAATGTTGTCGACATTGAATCAGTATCAAGATCAGGGTTGACTGAATTTGTTTTCCTTCATCCATAATGCATATGCATATATTCTATACTGTGTACAATGCGTATAATGTCCATACTCTACACTCTACACTCTACATCTACAATCTACATGTTTAATGTACATAGTCTATAGCTCAAATTCTGAACGCAGAGTGCATATTTTACAGATCCTTCTACTTTTGGTCATTTTTATTTAAATCATGAAAAGCTCTACATCTTTTTTTTGCCTACTTCGATGGACTATGGGATATGGATTATGGATACAAATATAAATAGGAAAAATGAAGATGTGTTTAGCCATAACCATAAAATATGATGGCGTAAAATGTGCGTATCATATTATTATTCTGCATTCTAGGTTCTAGCACTTGAAACTTTAGAGGACTTGAAGCTTCATGAAAGCTGCGGCCTATAAACTACAAACAAGCTGTGCACTGTACACTGTACATTGTACAAAGTATATGTATCTGGATCAAATTTACGTTATGATATGAATATCAGAAAAATGAAATGATACTTTCGTAAACACCATTCCACTTGACTCCGTTTTGGTGTGGTGTGGTTTGGTTTTAACATTGACCTTCTCATTTTCCATTTTCCATTTCCCATTTACACGACACACTGATAAATTCAAACCCCAAAACGTTTACGTCTCTATTCTATCTTCCATCTTCTAATTTCCAACACGTTTCTCCTCTTGATTCTTGATGTATCTCCGGATTAGAGAATGGAATCTCGATGGAAACGAGGCCTCATTGTTTGAAAACAAAAGTCTCGTAACGATCCTCTCGAAAGTTTTCGAGATTTGGCTTCAAAATTTCATTCAAATTTTCAAATAAACTCTCGATTGGCCTCGAAATTTGAGAATTTCTCGTTTCGAGAGTAACATTTTTACGAGACTCTCGACTAATTTCCGAGACAACAAATTCGAGATCCATTCTCTACTCCGGATACAATTTCAGAGTCAAGGGAAATTGAATCCTTTTAAAAATTATGGATTTTAGAAACAGGTTGTGTTTACATAAATATGAAACCATCATCATTTTATTATTATTATTATTATTATTATTATCATGAAGTTACGGGGCAATGATCGCGCGTATTTCTTTCGAGCAAGCTCGCACATGTACAATGTACAGTGTACAGCGTAGGGTATAGATGTCAAGGTCAGGAAAGGAAATAGAAAGTAGAACAACGAGCAACAATGTGTTATTTAATTTCAAAAAAAAATTAGTTGAGCTAAACATGAATTATAATTTCAAAAACTGTTTTAACTGTTTTATTCCATAAATTTCGAGTACAAAATCTACTACCGGAACGCAACGTTTTGCGGTAGTAGTGTACTTTGCTACTTGTACTCGAATCTAGAAACTAGCATTTAGAATCTAGAATTCATCATAAAAAATTGGTCGAGTGCACAGAATACAAAATCACTTACGCACTTAAACCATTACTTTTGAATTTTCTCGTCATAAAATAAACTTTAAAATCCGTTGCGGTACGTACAATTTCGATTGTAAATGCATTCTAGATTCTAGAGCATAGCAAAATACACACACACACACAGAAAGAGAGAGTGGTTTGAGGCCAAACTGTAGACTGTAGAAAGTAAAAATAATGACAGTAAAAAAGAATTAGGGCTTCCTCCTAACTCCTAACGCAATGTAAAATTGTTCAACTGACTATTTTTCCCTAGTTTTATTACTTTCCTTTTTATATTTTGTATTTGGGGTGGAATTGTAAAATGTAAAATAAAATGAAAAGGCATAACTCCACATGATTTACATGATGCATGTTAGTGATGTTACTACCAGTTTATAGATTTATGCCATCTTTTTGGCATTAGAAACGGCAGTAACCAATATAACAGTAATACAGTAGCAGTAGCATGAAGAGTGGAGCATAGAGCATGAATAGGGATGGATGGGAAAAGTTTACGTGATATATTCAGCTTCCACCATCAACTTTTGGAATTTTCATACAGTTGTAAAATGTACGCAACTTCTACATACAGATATTTACAATTTACATTCCACATTACTACGGTTGACAGTACAAATCCTTGCTTATCTTTACACCTAGTGCTTCACTTTTATCTTATTGCACAGGACAGACAAAAGTAACAGCCAGAGCCAGAGCAACAGCAACAGCAATGCCAACGACTAGGACAGCTAGTGCGAGAAAGACAACATGACAAGATGGTACAAGGCTAAAAGATAACCCGAAGGTGAAAGACAATTTTCACACATGAGTGCATTAACTTTGGATTTTGGATTTCCCGAGCCCTTTTCCATTTATAAGTTATGAACGAATGAACAGTCAAAGAAGAAAAAAAGAAAGAGGTAATGTAAATTTAAAACTAAATCCGCGTACGTTTTGTACAATGTACAATGTACATCCGTATAAAACACTGACTGACAATACGGAAGAAGCAAAGAATAAAATATCTACAGAAACCTCCATATTCCATATTCCGTATTCCATATCCTTGTAACATTTTCCCTTGCCCTCTACCACAAACCAAAACACACCGTGAAAAATAAAAACCGAGCAAGAAGAAGTTCAGAGTTTGGAGTTCCGAAATTGGAGATTCAAGATGTGAAAAGAAACAGTGCGTAAGTCATACAAAGTCAAAGCCAAAACAATATAAGAATGCAGCTCAATATATCAAAGTATATGAAAAAAATAAAAATGTTTAAAAAGTATATGATACAACTTTATGCCATCTCTTTTTTGCTTTTGCTTTCACACTCCTCACTTCCCACATTTTTATAATGTGTGATGCATAAACTCCTTGGTGAAAAAGAGTAACATGAGACATGAGTAAAAGATGTTGGATGTTTGATGTTGGATGTGTGTAGTGTTTAGTATGTAGTCTCTAAAGTGCACTATATCCACATCCACGCACATTATCAATCTTCACAGTTCATATGTAGTTTATGGGATAAAAGCACTCTTGTGACAAGGAAACACATTCCTACAACTTACACTAATTGCCCAAGTACATGCACGCATAACAAATAACAACTAACAACTAATAACCAATGCCAAACCGAAGCAAAACCAAGGTTAGAAACTTGATATCAAGTGTATAATAAATTGTTTTTCAGTTCCCTAAAGTAAATTATCTACAGTCTACAATCTACAACCCGGATTGAAAAATGGCGAGTAGTTTTCATAATTTTCCCAGTGGGACTGAACTAGATTTTTAAAACTGGGATGGAGGTGGATCTTGTCAATAATTATCAGACTGTCAGGTTGTAAGATTTTCAACTTCTCATGTCTCTGCTGTGATGTAGGTATTAGATATATCATACATGCAATCATTCATTTCTTTAGAATTTAACACAAAGCAAGTTGGCTGTCTTGAGCGTTGAGCATTGACTCTTCAACTTATAGCTTTTTTCAAGTACTACAAACTTGCTTTAAAACATGAGACAAAGTGATTTACAATTTACACAACGCGGGAGATTGGACATGGTATTCTAAATCATATTTGATATTTAAAATGACAACCTTGACGTTTTGCATGATAGCACTTGCTTCCTTTCTTACCTTGAACTTGATTCTTGATTCTTGATTCACTCAATAAGTAATATTGAGCATTAAAAATCTTTTCTCTCCTACAGTTTTGATTTTACAAACGACAATATGTAAAACACAACCATAAGAAATTTAATCTACTTTTCTTCTTACTGAGGAACTGTGGATTGAACAACATCCCGACCTCAACTATCAACTAAAACCAAGCACCAAAAATATCAAGCTATCCCAAATTGTACCAAAAAAAGCTAGAATACTTTGAAATCCCGGATGTTTAAACGTTGACATTGAATGTAAAACATCACAAACCACACAGATTCTTGTGATTTTCGTGAAAATTACATTAAGTGCTTACGTATATGTATAAGGTATTATAGGGTATGCGATGTGCGAAAGGTCAACCTTAGCTTTTGGTGACAAGAAATGCACAAAAGTTGCAAACTGCAATGTCCTGTGATGTAATCTGTGTTACTGCACTGTACTGCTGGTTATTGAATTACTGTTGCATGCAAAATGTAAATAGTAAACATGGTAAATATGTTTTCCTGCAAAGTGAATTATCTTTGACAGAATTTTCTGTATTTTATCAGAGATTTACTTCCGCAAAGTTTTGCTCCAGTGGTACTGTGGAACAAACAAGAAATGTATCTTTTTCTCACTGCTCGCGACACGAAACCTGAAACATTCTCTCGATGCATTCTCTGCACTAAGTAAGTACGTGTGTATTAAGTACCTACTACAGGTAATGCATTAATATAATATTTGTTTGAATTTTCACAATTCACAATACGACCTTAATTATTGATGTGATTCCAGCAAATTTAGATTTAAAAGGCTTAACCTTGGGCATTACTACGCAACTTTATTGTCTAAAATTACAAGGTTGACCAAATTAAAGTAAATAATACAGAATTAAAATTATAGATGAACTGAATAAACTTGGATTGATTGAGACAACTCCCGCAGAGCTAGACAAGACAGAAAACATTACTGGCAATGAGCATTAACATTTGGGAACAAGGAGAGCAATCATCAGGAATCAGCAACGTGATTATTTCATCCCTGTAGAATGTAGAATGAAGAAATGATTTTAGATTCTTGATTCTCTTGCATCATTATCATCATGGGGTTTTTGAGCTCTCCAAGAAAAGGGACAAAAATTATAATATCCATTACACTGAGCTCCGTTCATTTGATTCAAGTTTATCTGCAAAATGTTAACTGAAGCTTAAAACTTACAGTAATTTCAGTGTTTGTTATTGTGTTGAATGGATCGCTAAAAATTAAACTAGGCAACACTGTCAACAGAAAATGAATTGCAAAATAAAATAGAGGATAGAAATACTAGAAATGCAGATTTACAAACATAGTTGGGAATTATGATAAAAAATAAAAAGCAATGTAATAAAAGCACCATAACTAATAGAAAATATTTTTAAAGGATGTTTTATAACGCATCCATGGTATAGAGTCATTCTCTATCAATTACCAATGTCCAATCCGTTCTATGAATGTCTGATCGAAGAAGAATAAAAGAAAAGAAACTGTAGTAAAAATCAAGGTGAAAAAGCAATGAACTTAGACTTGTACATTTTAGTTTTTCGTTGCAATGGGTGTAGAGTAGCTCAAAGCTCACGATTAGAATCTTGAATGTGTGTTGAGTGTTGACTTGAAACTTGAACACAAGGGCGCTGTGTGAATTTTCTCTTTTTAAACTTACTTATGGCTGGTTAGTTTTCTCTTACTGGCGTTTTGAGAGTTGAGTTTTGAAAAGTTTCAAAAATCAGAAATAACTTTTCATGTTTCCTGATAATGGATAATGTAGAACATCTGGCTGAAAAAAACAACAGAACCTTCGCCTTTCACAAACACACACACACAGCAATGTAAAATGTACAATGTACAGTTTTTTTTGTATTTGTTTAACGTCTTTTAAATGCTAACTTTGTTCCTTCTTGTTCTGATTCTTGTTGTTGTAAAAGTTCAACTTATGTTTCATTTGTTTCTTGTTCATTCTGCATATTATTGTTTTTTATAGCAGCTTTTTTATTTATCTTGAGATGTTCAATGTAATATAAAAACATGAAAGCATAAAAAATTAATAGTAATTCTTCCTTTAATAATCCACTACTGATATTCCATCTGTATTCATGCATATTGAGAATTGATAATAAAAAAAGTTATAATTAACCAAAACAGAGAACACCGGATGAGAAGGAGCTTTACATGGATTTACATAGTACACTTGTACACACTAACATGACGTGTTTTATTATGAAAAGACTAAAACATAGGACAAGTAAGGATCACATGGAAAAGACTGGGGAAAAACGTGAAAAATTCTAATTACAATTTCACCCACCAGCTCTCCTGTCTTTTCTCTTCATCCGCATCATATCATATTCAGTTTACATACAAAACATACAATATAAATCTACAATATACATGGCTCATAAAAGATTCTCAGTCTTTTTCTCTTTTCATGAACATTTTGTCAGCTTTTCTTTCTTTGCCCGTGTTCCCGTCCTCCCATCACCGTCACCCGTGCTGAGCTTTTTGCATGGCTGACGACTGCCTGCATAAAGTATGGAGTATGGGGAATGGAGATTCTAGTTTTATAAAACAAAATAAAAACATAAGACTTTGACGTGTGCAACAAGCAGAAAGATTATGAAGGATGTACAATGCAGAGATATTTCTAGTATGTAGAATATAGAATATATAATATTTACAACCTACATATTTACTACGTAATATGTTACAACACAAGGGAAAATGTGCACGGTCCTAGGTCTTAGGTACTAAGTCGTCCAAGATTAGCTCTCCGTTATCCCCACGTTTCTTAAATTTTACATTGTACATCCCACGAACCAAAACAAGAGACACTGCACAATGAACAAAGAACTTCGCAGTGCAATCACGTGTTTATACATTTTCTGTTTCTGTTTCGTAGGTAGGTCTTTGTCAAGACAAAATCTGTGGTACAGTAGACTACTGTCAGTAGTAGTAGTAAAGCTTGCTCTTGGCTCATGTTGAATGTCAAATGTATTGAGCTTGAGCATTGAGTATTGAGGATTAAGGATTGTGGTAGATGTAGATGTACATTGTACATAGAAAATAGGATGGACTAGAAAGTGGAAAATGGAGTACTTACGACACACATTGCTCTCATTTGTTCATAGTTCACGCCTTTGATTATGTCTACAATCCACAATCTACATTTCAGCATAACTAACAAGATGAAGAGTGACCAGTGACCAGTGACCAATGACCAGTGACCATTGACCATTGTACCGAAAAAGGTACAATAAAAGCTGTAGGGTTATCCGGGGGAACTGTGGTCTATTTTTCGGCATCTCAACCTTCTTCATTAAATAAAACACATTAAAAC
>JAQGBH010004046.1:0-18006 GCA_034698265.1 Sminthurinus aureus | reverse complement strand
GTCTAGATTCTAGAGTGTAGAATGAAGAGTGTAGAGTACCCATTTTACATTTTATTCGCTTATATAAAGATTGTCATGATGACGTTCCCAAAAACTTCACTTTCATTCTTCTGTCTTCTACTGATAATTTTTGACATACCTCATCCCTATACATCCCATCTCCCATCCTGTACACGTTACAATGCCAATTGCCAATGTACATCCTCACACATACAACATACACACATTACACATTTGATGTGCTAATATCATCATAATTCTTTATCGCATGCCTAATGTACTAGCGTCTAATGTATTATGCCTAGAAGCTAGAAGTAAAGGGAAATCTCCCATAACTTACCCAACATCAACATACAATACACAATACACACTGTATAAAAAATACATTATACTCCTATTCATCTACGCATTACATAGCAAATATACTTAATGTACGCATAAGTCCCTCCTCATCAATTGTCAATCAAAGAACAATAATGTATAAGAAAAACATTAAATGCAAACTTTACGCACATCTTCACATCAATCTGTTTTCTGTTACGGTCATTGTTAACTGTCAACTTTATTCTACTTGCTCATGTTCAATGTTGCCGTCTTCATACAGTCTTCTATCGTCTACCTTCTCTACCACATCTTCATGTTTCCTAGTTACTTGATGCTTTCACATGGTATAAAAGAATAATTGAGTGATAATAACCATATCAAATACACCGTAAACTATACATCAAAAATACACACACACACACACACAAGCACACTCGGAGAACACATCCGTATTATAATTCATAATTCATATTAATGTCATCCCCTAAAATTTTTCATCCGGTGTATATAAAAAAAAACTGATTTATTATGCATGTTCGACTTGAAAAATGAAAAATAAATTTACAGCGGTATCAAAATTCGAAATCGACATGGAGGATTCAAAAAGATACAAGATACAAGTGAGAATTTATAATACGATAATAATAATAAATAATAATAAAAATAATTGTAGTAATCAAGAATAAAGAATAAATAAATACATCCAACTTGACTCTATTAACACATTATAGTTGATAGTTTATGTATATTTTATGTTGTATATTATATGATGATTTTTCAAAGGAAAGAGAAAGTCCTGTGGGAAGTAAAAAGTAAATCAAAGCTAATAACTTGATACTTGATAATATTTTATGTAATGTACGTAGTATGTACATTGTACAGCGTACATGTGAATAATAAATAATATATAATATGCTTGTATGGTTCGTAATAATTCGTAATTCATAAAGATAGTTGTTGGATTGTTAGATTGTTACCAGTTCAGTTCAGTTACTCACTTAATAAAATAAAGTGGAAAGAAAAATGTATTTGCAATTCTATACGCGATATGTGATACGCGCCCATGTGTGTACTTGCAATTTATATTGTTGGGAGGGAGGATAAAAACTTTCTTTGACAAATGAACAGTCACTAGACACTAGATGTTAGATGTTAGATACTAGACTCTTGGTTTATGATAATGGTCGTATAATCAACAAGAGTATTAAGAATGACGATTATTTATGCATACCATTCTCAATTCTGCTCATCTATATTCAAAACATTCAACGTTCATTCACAGTGTAGTGACTTTTCTTGTCTTGGCTTTGATTGAGTGGGATTATTATTGTTATTATTATATACATTATACTGTATTCAAAACTATGTGCTACTCAATACTCACATCCCGTCCCATCACATCATGTCATATCATTCATAAGTCATAACATGTACATTGTACATATATACATCGTGTCCAACAGGTAGATTTAATTGGAATAATAAATGATCCTTCATCAAGGAAGAGACACAGTAACTAAATATGAAATACCAAATATTATAGTATACTTGAATAAATTTAATACGTGAATAAAAATTGCATGATGAAAAATAATTCTTACATGGGTATTCTTGTGTCCGGAATGTCACGACTCATTGACATTGAATCGGAAGCTTTTTGATTAAACTTTGTTTTTGCATAGGCATCCTGTCCCGGACGAACTCTGTCTTCTCTTAAATAGTCTTCTTCATCAAAAAACTCAAAGGGATTAGTATACGTCGTTTCAACGATGGGTTGACGAAGATTTCCAGCAGTATTTCTAGTACTTCCTGTTCCAGTTCCAGTACCAGTCCCGATGCTGTCATATCTTTGACTATTTACCCCATAATTTAAATTATTTCTTTGACTAGGTGTAGATGTGCTCCGTACAACAGAGCCACTATTAGTACTACTACTCATTAAGCTCCTAGCGACAACATCTACAGGAACAGCCGCTACCGGCAGATTTATTGTTTCATCTGGAAAAATTCATACAAAAAAAACAAAGATATTATTAGACATTTTATCAAGTGCAACAAACAACATTCAACGCTCGCATCATGTAACATGTGTGTCATATACGGATATCATAAAACCCCAGTCTGTGTTCTGTATTTGGTATTTGAATTACTTTTTCCTTCAATTCAAAATCCACCATTTAACTTCAAACTCCAAAACACAATACATTCATAAATAATAAATTGAGGACGTGGTGCTGAAAAAAGCTTTTTTGTTTGTGTTCAATCTGCACAGTGCACAGTGCATAATTCTGCATGGCGAATGAAGAATAAAGACGCGCTGAAAAGAACTATAAGACATAAAATCCTCAATGGATCATGTCTATGGACTGTGGATTTTGACAGGTCTCTTCAGTACTCAAACTATCTGTACAAACTACTTTTGACGGATTAAATAGTCGAGGGAAATTTGGTAAAACGGTAAAACGTGAACGTGAAACTTGAACATGTTTCAGTAACCAAACTCATCATTCATCCATATATTATGCATGTACATCCCTGTACTGTGTATTCTGTATCTTCCACTTAACTTTCAAAACGTCTCACATAAACACACAAAAACACAACACATCTCCAATCTACACTCTAAACTCTAAACACAAATTTGAATGGTATTCAAAAATTCAAAGAGTTTATATTATAAAATTTAAAATGGTAAAAGCTATATTATTATTATTATTATTATTACTACCATTATTATAGAAACTTATGCTAATCATAAGTAGTCTCTGTTCCCTGTTCTCTTCCATCTTCTGCCTTCTGGTTTCAGATATGTACATTGCACATAGACACATTATGTATTTCTTGTTCATTTTTGATTGTTGAAGGTTTAACTTTTTTCCATACGTATCTTTGCAATTCTCAATGCTCAATTCTCAATACTCAATTCTCAATACTCAAGGCATAATGAAAACATTATTCATTTGAATCTTGAATTGAGCAAAGAATAATATTTGATATTATAACATAACATTTAATAATAACCCTATAAAATTATATTCTCATCCTCCTTCTCTTCTTCACTTTGCAAATAAAGTAATAAATTGAACTTTGCACGTACGTGCAGACTCAAGACATTACACATGCATGTAACAACTAACAACAGAATTGATAAACATAGAAAAACTCTGAAGAGTTTTAACACAACAACAACAAAGTCAAAGTTAAAGAGCCGCCTTCATATTTATTCAATCTCGTTCATCTTTCATGAGTAGATTTTAAAAATCCTCATAGTTATTATCATCGTTTCTCTCTTTTTCTCTTTCGGTCCATTAATAATAATAATAATAATGCCAGTAATTATTATCGACATGTAAGTATTTGTAAAAATGTGGTGAAAAAAAAACACCTTCTTTAACACCTTTTCATTCTGGCATCTGGCATGCAAAATGCAAAGTCCATTCTCAATTCTCATTCCTCCTTTCTCATGAATTCATTTTCATAAAATATACAATGTGCAGTATACATATTATACATTATATTAGATATGCAACACGATATTTTACGTTTTGCATAGCCGTAGTCCATACTACATACATTGTACATAATAAAGAAGAAAAGATACTAGATACTAGATAAGTTCCTTCTTTGTCTTTTTCCTCACAACTCACAGCTCAATGACTCTCTCTCTTATTTTTTCTGTGGATTGCCTTTCTGATAATTTACAACTTATTTTACAATGCTGATGATAATGATGATTATTATTATTGTTCTGAATTAAAATTGGTTTAAAACAGAAAACACAAGATACAAAATACAAAACAGAGGCTGTTTTATACAAATAGTGGAATTTTACCGTTCTCTTTCCTTGCGCCATGTACCATGTACCATGTACAATGTACATATAAAAGATAAAGGACAAAAGACAGAGATGACTGACGACTGACGACCAACAAAGTAAAAAGTACAGGCAATAAACAATAAACGAGTAGCAAGTAACTTCTAACTTCACCGGTTTATTTCTTCCTACATATGTCTACAGTCTACAACTATCGCAGATCGCAGTTCGTAGTTCGCAGTTTGCAGATCTTAGGTCAGTTCAATGTTCAATCAGAAGAATAAGTAAGAACAAAAAAACAACAAGTTCCATCTCACTCAGTGTCCATCACTTTTTATTGCATCATTTTTACTACATACAAAATACATAATGCATAAGCTACAGTGAGAATAGAGAATAGAGTATGAAATATGTATACAGTATACACTATACACGGTGATTCAACAGACTAAAAAAGTAGCTGTTTAAAGCTCAAAACATGAAACACGAAACAGGTATGTATGAAAAGTATGGCATATTACAGGATTATTTAAGACTTATGAAGAAGAGTAAGAAGAAGAACCATACAGACAAATCTACAGTACAATAGACAAAATACTAAAATCATCAATGGTATTACGTTTGACTAAGTTTGAAGTTTTGCGTGCCCACATAAATTTCAAGTCATATTAAAATCTTGTTATAGACACTTGATCTTATAATTTATAATTTTTTCATCTTGATTTATGCTGATTGTTGAATGTTGAAATATAAAGATCACTTCAATATGTATCATAGTTCATACTGTTATAAAACCTATAGCTGAGAAAAACATGGTAAACAAAATTCCGGTAGGAATTCAAGAGTCAAATTTGTTCACCAGTCAAAAGTCAAATGTGAACTCTTGTTCAAAACTGGTATTGTCAAAAGTCAAAAATGATACTTTATTGACCAAGAAATTCAGGTTCTAAATATTCTGCATCTTACAGATACGTCCTGTCTACTCTTTTTACTCTACATTCTACATTCCACATACGCTCGAAACTCGAACTCTGCGCAAATAACAAACAACAAAAAGACTGGGCTCACAAAAGCTAAAAGACGAAATTGAGTGGCGAGTTTTATATTTTGTATACTAGTAAAACGGACGAATTTTTTTCGTGAGTGACCAGTGACCACCCAGAATCAAATTTGAGAAAGAAAACAATATGTATATTTGCAGAATACCAAATCTGCACACTCCACACCATAGCATTGCGTAGTAGGGAAACTAAGAGTCAAGAAGTCTGTAGGAAACGGTAGTATGACAGCTTGGAATTGGAATTTGAATGCAAAAAATTCTGATATTTTGCATGCGTGAGGATAATTTAGATGTAGATGAATTTCATAAATTCTTCGTCATGATTTTTTTCTAGACTAGTTTTTCCTCCTGTTCAATGTTCACTGTTTACTATTTACTATTTAACATAACTAAAGTCGTCACATAGTGTAGAATTTTAGAAGAACCTCGTTGACCTGTAGACTGTAGACTGCCGACTTTGGGCTGTAGAAAAATTTGATCAATTTACTTACTTCTTTTTGTGTTGATAATGATTCATAATCCATACAAATTGACTGGAGTATTTGTCAGTTGTAATAAATTGCATAATAAATTATTATTTTTACATTCTACTCCTCGATCAGACATCCAAATCTAACAGTCATATCAGGATAAAAGACAATCCAAATCCAAATCCAAAATCTATGTGCATTGTTCAGTCTACATGAGGACGAAGACAGACGACAGACACTATCATTAAATAAACTGGACTTCACTTAACGTTAATAACAATAATAATACTATGGTATACTCTGTGTAAAGCGTAGAAAAACAGTAGTCTCGAGTCTCGAGTATCAAATATAATAGGTCCATTCGTGTAAAGAAGATAGATGATACACTTCTTCAAGAAAACCAACATTAGACAGGTTCAACTACCATCATCAGTAATAATTGTAAATTCTAATCATCCTCTTTATCTTGACTCTTGAACATTAAACAGCTTATGACTTATGAATACCTAATAGAACAGAAAACAGAAGAACGAGAGGAGATTCATTGAAGATTGAAGATACGTTTCAAAATAAAAATTAGCCACATTCCATACTCCATAATCCATCTCAAATCTCAAGTCTAACCAAAAACCAACAGAATTATTTATTCATAATTCCATTGAGGCTGATCTGCAATCCACAATCTATACGACTAATAATAATATAATTGTTATTGTAATCGCATAGAAACCCGGACTAGAAAGTGCATACTCAATGCTCAATAATCAATACTCCCTGCATATGAACTTAATTATGTGATCTAAATTCCAGACTATTTAGTACAATTTCTTAGCATTTGGTCAACAGCACACAGTAAAAAGTAAAAAAAGAATGGAAACCTTCTTCCAGTTTTCTCATTTCCTTTCGTCATTGCGAATTTGACAAATATTGACATTTGCAATTTGAAAGGGAAAGAATAACTACATTCTACATTCAACATTAAAGGATTGACTATGATTACTACATGTCACTTTTAATATTAGTGCAGGTATCATACTATGATCAATCTTTAATCTACCCACAAGTAAAAAAGCCATTCAAACGAGTCTTCGTTCTTTGTACATTGTAGACTGTATACACTAGAAATATAAAACAGTGCAAAGGACACAGCCCAGGAAATAAAATTAATGTCCAATGCAAACCAACTGCACATGTATACTATATATTGTATATTGCGAGAGGAAACCTCTTAAGATGTGTGCCTTAGATATTAAATATTATTATATGTCTATTTTATATGCATTAGAGAGGGAGAGAACCACCAGCTGATAATCTTTTATCGTAAATCGTACTTCGTAATGTATAATGTACCTAAGCTGACAAATGTAGACTTAGGACAGAAACTCATATGCTCATGTGGCTGTCAAACAATTTCTTTTCTTGTCTCATGTCTGATCAAATGCTAACTAAATACGTTGATGCTGCTACTAGTAACTTTGACTTCCTTATACATTATGCATTATACAATGTACATTGAACACACACTCTCTCTCTCTTCTTCAGACTTCAGAGTTTCAGACACAGCTAAAATGGTTTAAACGGTGAAAATTGCTACTGTATTCAGCATTCGACAAATACTATTTTTTCTAGTTGAAAGTCCACCACTTCCAACTTCCAACGCATCTCATACCTCATATCATGCATAAACATATGAATTTTCTCCTCCTCTTGGTTTTTTAACAAAGATAGTGAGAATTAAAAACACATTCGGCGAAAAAATAAAAACTTTTTTTGACTTTAGATGTTAAACTGTACTAAAATGTGATATGACAATAATAAATAATATATTCCGCGTAGTAAGTAGTAAATGCTATCTTTCTTTAAATTTACACATAAACAAAAAATTAACAATGGAAGAATAATTATTTGATTTTTTCCCTACCACTTTCTCAAACGTCAAAATTTTAAAATCCCCATTTAAACTATGATATGATCATGGCTACTAAAATCTAAATCAAAAGCTAAGGACTAAGTATAGTACGTCTTAGA
The DNA here is from genome assembly GCA_034698265.1 of Sminthurinus aureus. Lineage (NCBI taxonomy): Eukaryota > Metazoa > Arthropoda > Collembola > Symphypleona > Katiannidae > Sminthurinus > Sminthurinus aureus. The sequence continues at coordinate 10,310 of JAQGBH010004046.1, read as the reverse complement.
GTTTAAGAGAAATTCGAAGAAGGTGGAAGTAGAAAATAGAGAAAAAAATAATTGCTGTTACATTTTATATTATTTGTACAAAGGAAGTAGGAAATGAAGTAGGAAAACTCTGTTACATATGGAATGTGAATTGTACATTGTACATAATACATAACGCATAATACATAATACCAAATACCGAGTATAGACAAACACAATACCAAATACCAAGATACGTAACAAACACATTATCCATAATACATAAAGAAACATGGGAATTTTTTAGAGAAACTTCTCACCTCTGATGAATTCACTACCTCCTCCTCCGATATTACTGCTCAGAGGAGAAACGTCTGACCCCGTAATAAAACTTGAAAGTGCTTCAGCCTGTAAAGACAAGAACAAAACAAAAGAAGAAATTAGAATTAGGATTATCATAATAATAATATCATCAATACTCGATACAAAATCATCATCATTTTATCTATTATCCATTACCCATTATCAAAACAGTATTACGCAGTAATGAGATGAAAATCATGAAGGAGCAACCAAACACAAAACACCAACAATAACAGAGACTTTGACAGTTTCAATTTTTTACCCTATTTGTTATCTCCACAATTTAAACTGTATTCACACTTTAGACTCTAGACTCTAGAGTAGGAACTTGACGTTACACAGTGGAAATGTCAATATCAAGAATCAAGAAGCGTCAAAAAACAAATACAATTTCTCTTCATCACACATGTACAATTTACATTGTACAAAGATGTAGATTTGTTTGGTGTGTTGTGTGCATCACATAAAGAAATCTATAGCATTTCACAATCCAAAATTCAATCGTCATGAGAGTTGGAGAATCTCTTGATTCTTGATTCTTGATTCTTTATCTCCTTATTCTTCTGTTTCTTTTTCTTCAATTTATTAGCATAAATACTTATTCTAACTGTAACTGTACTTGTCTTGTGTCCTTGACATAAGAAAAGTTGTTCAATTAACATTTCATTATCCGAGGCTCCAAACTCCAAACTCCAAACTCCAAAGCTCCGAGGCTGAAGACTTTAGATTTTAAACTTATGAACATGTACGCATACAAATGATCATTATTATTGAGAATTACCCTTAATCATGCTCGTTTCATTGTACATTCTGCATTTTACATTATACATTATACCAATATTAACTGGTTTAAGCTTTTAAAATTTGAACCGCTCTTTGCTGTTTAGTATTTGGATCTGTAAACTGTCGAGCGTCTAGTGTCGAGTGTCTAGTTTGTAGTACCAGTAGAAATCTGCACATTTACACTTGAGGAGAGAAAAATCTTTGGGTTTTTTGTGCGTTTCATTTCATACTTTATACATTCTACATCATACATTCTACATTCGAAATTCGACGCATAAACAAAATCCAACTCTCATCAATATTTCATACTTTATCCTAATTACTCATTACTCATTAGTCATGCAGCATGACTCATGCTAAAGTCAAAAAGTAACACAATTTTCTAGTGATGCTCCACTTGGAATTGGATCGAAATTTAAAATTATATGAACGAATTATGATGATGATGCTCCAGGCCGTAACTCGGTATCATCTGTGTCTGTATTTGTACTTGTGACGTACAAACTTCAAACTACAAACAGACAAATAAATGACCGTCATAAATCCTTCTGCTTTTGCAAATCGGCAAATGGCTAAATTTTGACCCCTTAAAACTTGATGCTCAATGTTCAACAATTGATTAGTGATTGTATTATAATTTATAAATTACAAATTATAAATTCTTAGCTCAAGTTCCAAGCTCAAAGCTTGAGGAAAAGAAGAAACTTGTGATGAGACTGGAGATTCGAGACTCGAGCGAAACTCGAGTTCAACATTCCGAAACCAATTCAAATTCAACCTCTGTTCCAATTAAAGCACAATTAGCTCAAGTTTTTTCTCCTTCTATTTTCGCCATTTTTTACTAGTGAATTTGAAATTGCAAATTGGACCGGTGTAACAGCTTTTGATTTGGGATTTATAAATTGTAAATTGTACATAAAGTCAAAACTCAAAGCTCAAATCTTTATCAAAATCCGTACACGCCCGACGGCATCAAACATTAATACGAAACATGATAAATTTCTTATTAATTTCCCGTGTTTGTTTTCTACAACGAATAACGAACCCACAAAATATCCGTCGACCGTCGACACACGGTTCAAGACACAAGAGTTTGACGCCTATTTAATTCTTGATTGTGTGGATTTTAGATCATCCAATTTCTAAATGATTTATCATTTATCAATCAGGTATCAAGAATCAAGAGAACTAAGAAATAACAGAGGAATATCAAAAACGTACAAAAAGTACAAAAGTTTACTGATGGCATGTGAACTTATATGGTCAACTCTGAAGTCTCAAGCTACAGTACAGAGTACAGATAAGGAAAACATTGGACTTGTACATCAGATTTTGATTTGATTCTTTGTTTTGACTCGAATCTCAAAACTCAAGTCACAAGTCACAAGTCAATCGGTCAACCAATGAAAAACATACAAGAGATGGCACAATCCACAACGGTCATTTTTTATTGTATTTCCTTTACACATTTGGACATTTACATTGAGGATTGAGAATTGAGAACTAAGAAACTAGTTAATTCACTTGGTTTCATTAATCCATCCTGACAACTAGAGACTAGAGAAGATTCTTCGATTCCTCAAATTCTGTGTGGTTCAGTTGAACTTTTCCACTGAAGAAATCCCTCTCCAAATTCCAAAGTCCATACTCCATACTCAAAAGAATCTCCTGTCGATAATGGAGCGATAAACGAAAAAAAACAAGAGACAACAGGATTTATTTATTCCAATTTTCCGTCCCATCTCCCATTATCAGTCAGTAGTCAGTAGTCTGTATCATCAACGGTCAAGCCCTTAAATATTATGATTATTATTATGATAAAATGCAACGACAACTACACTGAAGATGACGTTGTTACTGAATCCTGAATCGGATGAAAAGTATAGGAAATGCATACGTTTCAACCTCCACTGCCTAGTTCGTTCTCTCTTCTTTGTCCTTAATCCCAAATCCAAATCCCAAATCACAAGTAGGATGTAGAATGTAAAATGTGGAATGTACCAACACCAGAAGTCAAAAGATCTACTCGTGACCAGAGAGATGAAAGCGCATGCATATATCACATTCATCTCCTACCAAAATCCACAACTCATTAATTATCTCCTCATGCTTTTTTACACCCTCCTTGTTTTTAATACTTGCCAATTTGTTGGACATTTGAACATTGGACTTGACTTTCTACCTACATGAATAACGTGAATCTTGAATTTCTGTAGTGTCTAGAATCTAGAATCACAACATGTCTTTCAAAATTCAAAACGGTATGCATACAAAATACAAAATTCAAACACAAATCGAATCAATATTAAATTCATCCTAAATTGTCATCATTTTTTCCCGATAGGAAAAAACGGAGCAACAAAACAACCAAATTTCAACAATGGGCAACGAACAACGGACAAGGGTAACAAAAATACATGCATCACGTAAGCAATCCATCAGAATTAAAAAGAAACGAACATTGCAGTGCAGTGGCGGAAGTGCCCAAAACCGAAAACTCAAACTCCAAAATCAAAACCCAAAACGCAGTGTGAAATAACTGTGCATCGTGTGATAATAATCATTAAAACCAACATCCTTTCCGAAAAACAGTGTACAGTGTGTAGTGTGTACTCAGTTGAAACTTGAATAATTTAAACCTGATTGATGGCTGACGAGTGAGGATTGAGAATAGAGGATACTGAATTTTCGCCCATTGTCCATTTCCTGGCATTGTTCTTGTTTTTTGGACTATGCACCTCTTGTGTCTAGTGTCTAGTGTCATGTGCTATTGACTATTGCGTAATAATAATAATTGCATTTTGACTCTTGACTATACCTCGTACATGCATAAAAATCTGAGCATTCCGCTTAAATATGCTCAACAAATTATTGAGGAGGACATGAAAAATAAAAATCAAGGGGGTGAAACAAAAATCAAGCTGTCATTATAATTAATCACTCATGTGTAATATTTCATGTAGACTGTACTGAAAGTGTATTTTAATGTTTTAATCTACATTGTACATGGACGATGGACGATGGACACTGGAAAGTGGACAGCTATAGCTTAAAACTTATAATAATATTATGATTCTGATTATAGCTACCTGTTATAAAACTAGCATATTTTATTATGTAACTCACACGTTATATGTATTATGCATACACATCTAAATTTACGCACGAATTGGATTGGATTGGACATTCCCTTGTTTTATTTCATTTTATTTCACATTGAATTCACCATGAACTGATTAATTCGCCATGTCATTTCTCTAGTCCACTCCAACACCAATTCAAAATCTAAACTCCAAACTCCAAAGCCAAGCTCCTCATTGCAATTAGCCATACACAAATCTTTATTTAGTAATCCCTTTACAAACTCGGCTCTCAACTCTCGACTCTCGGCGTGCAACAAAAGAACTGTATGAGGGGAGATTTGATTTTTTTATATCTACACTCTCAACTCTAATCTCTAATCTCAATACTCAATTCAATTGTAGTTTTAACTTTGACTCACGTTTTGACAAAAAGACAAAAGAACAGTTGAATTTTAAATCCTACATCATATACCATATAACATACAAACATATGCATATAGTATCGACCCTTCTCCCTCCTGAGCAAAGGACAAGCTTTTTAGTTCTATTTGTAATACCTACTCACCTCTACCAACTACCTTCTAACTACATCACACACATAACACATACAAATACATCTACAATTTACATACGTGCAATTAAACAAACACAGCCTTTTCTATTCACTCAATTTAACCCTATTCTGCACGTAAATGCGTTTCCGCTCACTCTACGTTCTACGTCCCAAAGTACTCGTAACTCGTACCTATTTTTAATACAAATTGACGATTGACTCTACACTTGCATTTTACAAATATACATATAAATAAACATGGGCGGCATTGACTATTGACTCTTGATTCTCGATTGTATCGGGACTTGAATTTGAATTTGAATCTAATTATTTTATGTACATCAAGTTGAAGTGTTGAGCATTGAGTATTGAGTATTGAGTACACTGCGAACTGTGAATGTGTTAACTTGTGTATGTAACATGTAAGTAGACGCACAATTCACAATTCAATGTTTACGCTTGACTGCTACAATCTACAATCTACAATCCACACTGTTCAATGTACACACTCGCCATCGAGTACATTTGATCCGTTCCTCAAGCACCATTTTATTCTGAATTCTGAATTAATTTGAGTCAGTTTAAGCTCTGTTGGATTTCTGCATGCTGCATGCTGTACATTCTACATTGTACATTTTCCATGCACTTTTTATTGCATTTCTAATTGCAATAATTACGTAACTTGAACGTTCAAATGTATACGTGTAAATTTTAAATGGTAAGTATTCATGCTCATTACCCCGCTTTCATTGCTTATAGTTTCAATCTTTCAATAAATGAAATACCGTCTAATTCGCACTGAAAAACTCAGTTTTAACATTTTTTGAACGTGCTTTTTTACCATAGGTAGAAATAGTTCAATATTATGCACAGATATCTGATATCTGGTATAAGCTATACATAATTCATAATACACAAAATATGAGTCATAATGCAAACTACAAGGAGTTGATAATGCAGATAATTTGAAATTTCATACTTTTCACACTCAATTAGCTCCTTCAAATTCCCCTTCCACATGCTCTACACTCTACAGTCTACAGAATAGGGCATTGAAACAGTATTTTTTTTAATTACCTACAGTTTGTGTTGTTTGTTCTTTGATATGATTTATCATTTATCATGTTTTATCCTTTACTTTCCTGTACATTGTAAATTGTAAATGGTAAATCTCACTCGTATCAGTTGAATTGAGCTTTGAGCCCAAAGCTCAAATCTCTATTAAAGATCACAGGAACTGAATAACAACAACAAGATAACATTTCCCGTTGTTTTCATCTTGGTTTGTAGTTTCTACTTTCCACTTTTAGTCGTTTGTTCTTGCAATTGAAATCGGATTTGAATTTGAATTCAGTTTCAGTTTTAGAGGGAACTGAAATCTAAATCCAAAATCCAGTGTGATTTGTGATATTGAAAGTGTGAGTAAAGTATAAAGTAGTCACTTTTCCAAGTCGTTCTCCTTCTCGTGTGCATACATGTGGGAACACTGTATACTGTACACTAGCTTTGGATTTGGATTTATCGTCCGTATCATTTCCCAATTTCTACAAAGTTTCTTTTACACTCTTTTTCCTTGACTACTGACTACTCACTACACACTATACACTATACAGTATACAGACACTTTTCCTGATATTTCTTTCGGTAGCCGAAAAAGTTGTGGCCTAACAAGTCTTATTGTTACACAAGCTAAATCAAACCAAACCAAACCAAGTCAAGTCAAGCCAAACCAATCCAAACCAAGTCAAAGTGGAAGAAAAATCCAAAGGAATGGATCATCTATCTTTATATATATCTTTCCATCTACCACATTACATAATATTATACGCCGCCATACAGACTACAAACTACAGACGGGGCCATAAAGTATGAGAAGAAGAAACTTTAGTGTGTAAGTTGTAATGTGTACACTAGATGCTAGACGCTAGAAACTAGAAACTAGAAGCTGCTTATAGTCGGTAATCCATATAAAATCAGATAATACTCTGTGTTCTATGTACATCATATCAAATATCGAACATCGAACATCGAGAGCTCAGATCTCGGATCCACCGTCTAAATCAGTGCATACGAAATAGGAAAGTGTGTAAGATATGTGTAATTTAATAGAAGATGAAAGGAATCACGGGCCCGAATGATGGAAAAAGTAAAAGTAAGGGAAAACAAGAAAGAGATGGAAAGGAAAAGGACGAGTAAGTCCAAAGTCCAAAGGCTCTGATTGTGGATTTTAGCCTGGTATGTGATGTTTTCTGCCTTGTGCCTTGTGCCCTTTGCCTTGGTCCGTCTCCATCTCACCACTGAACTGGAATACTAGGATACAAGAATACTGGAATACTGGAATAGTGGAATTCACACTTACAACTTGCTTGCAACTTGAAACTTAGAGCTGGAAACTGGAAGGAGCAAAATTCCTCCCGCAATAAAAAACAAAAAAGATTACTGCTCCAAATACCAAAAACCAAATACCCAATACAGACAGACCGTGAAAAAAATCCAAAAAACAGAGAGAGAGTTGGATAAATGTAGATTGTAGATTGTGGAATTTATATGGATTCATCCATCTCCTCTATACACATCTATCACTTTGAAACGACTTGCTGTTCTATCTCATGGATCAGAATCAGATGGAATCAAGAATCAAGAATCAAGTGGTATAAAGTCAAAGACACAGGACTTGAATGAGGTTTCATTAGTGTTTTTGAGTTTCCAGTTTAGTTTTAGGACTCAGTGTGAATTGAGGCGTTCCAGAAATCTATTTATTTTCCACCCGACTTGCAAAATTTGTGACTCGACTTTGCTCACTTCTACGATTCACTTTTGACGAATGACGAATGACAAATGATTGTATCACCATGTCGATACGATGTTGTGTCTTGTGTCATGTGTCAAACCATACCATTTTCATTACCATTACCACGACTAGAAACCAGAAACACTACAAGCTACAAACTAAAATGAATGATTAAACATTCCTTCTCATTTTTCCTTTCATACTCTTTCATCCATCAGCAGTCAGCAATCAGCAATCAGGAGCGGAATGTGAAAATTTGAAATTCCGAGATTCAAGATTCAAGAGTAATACAAGTTACAATTTGCAGCGTACAACTATTATCCATTACCTCTAATGCAACTTGACTCGCTATCAAGCTTTCTATAGCTTTCGATACACAGTGAACTGTCAACTCTCAAATTGTCAACCGCACAGAAATAATGATATTGATAATACTCACTCTCACTCCACTTTCTCTCTATCATCAATCTGGTTTACTTTGAACTTTCAATTCCATGCACTCGGAATCAAATATTTGCTTGGGATTTCTCGAGTCGGATTTTGCTGAATTCGGAATCTAGAATTCGGAATTTAAAATTTACACAAGCGAGCTTGTTCACTCATATTTAAATGATAGCACTAGAATTTTCAAATTATTTCACCACATGGATTGTGGATTGTGGTTGTGCTGTCAGAAGTCAGTAATGATTATTATATTAATACACAATACACAGAGACAGTATAATTGTACATTGTAATTTGTAATGTCTGCAGCACAGTATGAAGCACGAGGATTTGCATTCTACACTTTTGACTTTGCATACCAAATTCTAATCTACATTCTTGCTACAAAATCCACACCAAAACCGAAACCAAAACCAACCGTGAAAATATGCATGGATTGTTATTTCAAATGTGATATTGTATTTTATATCATGTAGATGAATGATAAATAGTGGACTAGACGGAAAACCGAAACCGGACTGACATTTTGGGTTTCGGGAGAGATGTTGCTCATCTCTCCTTCAACAAAGGCACTACGAGTTCTGATTCCACGTAGTATTTTCAATAATACTCCATGAACTATGAAATATCAATTATCTGTAGTGTCATGTTATTTTATATTTTGCAGCACTTTGTTGACTCTACTTTGAATTTTGAATAGAGTCAAAGTCTCAAATCTCAAAGCTCTTTTGACTTGCAATTTGCAATGTAAAAGTAAAAAGATGCACAAAACACAAAACGTCATCCAATCGGCATCCACCAAACAATACAATAAAAACTAAAAGCTAAATAAAACATTTATCCCGTTACATTTTTCCACAGATAAGAGATAAGAGCCAACGGACCACGGACAATGTACAATGTACAGTCTATGGAAAATACAGATGGAAATCTCAATCCGTTTGTTATTTTTGTTACTGTTTTTGTATTTGCTTTGTCTGTATCTGTTCACTGTTTAGGGCTCACATGGAGTTTGGAGTATCAAATATCAAATATCAAATACTCTGTGAATAATAAATATTGTGAAATCCGTGGCGTACAACAAAGAATTGGAATTCAAATAGAAATAAATATAGAAAATGTTTTGTTTTGCCACCTTCTCCGTTCCCGATTCTCTGTACAGATTATAGATATTGTTTTTATTGTTGTACTACTAGAATCTAGAATCTAGAATCTAAAATCCTCAATCCCAAGTACTCAAAATTGAGCATTCAAACAATGTAATATTTTGTGAAGGAACACAGAATATAAATGAACATAGAGTCGGATCGAATAACAGAGAAGCACATTCTAGAAATCTAGAGTCTAGAATCTAGATTTTTTAAGTCGGAACACATAATAATAAATTAGATTATGTTACATCATAAAAATAAAAATGAAGTTTCTTTTTTTTTGTTCTTGTTGTGGTCGATTTTGAGTTTTGAGTTTTCTGGATATCGTGCACATGGTGTACAGTGTACAATGTACAAAGATGTTCCAAGTTTCTTCCAACTTGTAACTTTTTAATATTAAAATATGCAATTTTATATTTATGAATGAGAAAATATACTGCAAAAATATATTATATTACGTTACATAATAATATAATATATACAGCATAATAATAATAATATTAGTACTGTGTACTGTGCAATAAAAACATGGAGCATCTCTTCCTTATTCCTTCCTTCCTCGTCCCTAGTCCCAAAGTCCACAACCAACATTGAACATGGATGTTATTTCCATCTTCATGTTTCTCTTCATCGTTTTCATTCGAGAATCGAGAAGCTACAGGAATATGTACCGTGTACAAGTGCATAATATATTATATTATACACTCTTTTTTTATTCCCATCTGTACCATTTTTGCCTCGTGCCTCGTGGAGGACAAAATTTAACTTATAGATATGTAAACTCCACAGTGTACAGTATGTAATATACAAGCGAGAAGAGTACAGCTGTACGAGTTTTGAATTTAAAGTACTGGAATCTAGAGGAACCTAGAAGAAAGCTCCTTCTTTTTCTTTTTAAAAAACCTGATAAAATTTCAAAAATTGACTTGAAATTCTCCATCTTTCTCGTTTGTTCTTGCTCAATACTCAATACTCAATAACACATTACATCATTCCACTCCTGTGGATGGGCGAGAAAGGTTGTGTTCTTATCGTGTTCTCAAAACCTTTAGCGCTCGCTAGGCAAAGGCCTAGACTACGTGTGTGTGTGTTGGCTTCGGCCTCCACAAAATCTTCATAATGTCCAGTGAGGCAAAAGAATTACATGGCATTGTCTTAAAATGTCATGATAATTTGAGTCAAAT
>JAQGBH010004045.1:0-18006 GCA_034698265.1 Sminthurinus aureus | reverse complement strand
CGCATCGGGAGCCTAAAGCATTTATGCTTTCTAGGCGATATAAAATCCTCACGGAGGGAGGATTTTTAACTTTATTGAACACGTTGTAAGTGGGGAATGAGCAGTCCCATTTTTGTCATTCAGGGCAAAGACGTGTCAGTTTTGGTGCAATTTTCATTGTCATTTGAGAGAATCTATTTGTCTCCAGAGTCCCGAGTTTCTTCTCTGGAAAAGTTTTACATTTTTCTCCTGCTTTTAGCCTTTCTGAGGGTGTTTGTCAGGTGTTTCCCGTCATTCCATCCGTTCAAGGTCAAAGTTTAGTTGTGCTTTTACACTGAAGGAATGAGAGACTGAGCTAGTAAAACGAGTAGTTTTGTTTTTACAGATTTTTTATTCGTTCAATTTATGCTCATAATATTGTGTACATTGTACATGTTATACTACGGACATTGAACAATGGATACTACAAAACGCACACGGCTCTTGATTCTTAATTACACACCACACAACTTTTAAATGCCGTAGAAATTTTTGAAGTTTTTAGCAATATTCAGCCCAAACTCTTGTTTGAAATATCCTCAGCACTCAGAATCACCGCGTGTTTAATTTTGATATTTCCTCCCGCACATTATGTTGATTATGTCTCTCTCCCTCTCTGCTGTATAATGCGTAATCTGCTGGGTGCGGAGTGCTGGGTACCGTTGCAGTATAATGAATACTGTAGCTACTGTGCTGTGGTTCAAGTGTACAAGTGTACACTTGTTGTAAAGATCTGATTCGAATAAGGGATTTGCATTAGGCATTATCATTATTAAAAGGACGAGGGAGGAGGAGGAACAGCACCAAACCAACACCAACACACGCATAATGCGTACAATGTACAATCCTAAACAGATCAGATGGCTCTGAATTTTGTCCTGGGATTCAAATTTCGTTTCTCCTTTGGTAAAGTGTAGTGTACAAACAAGAAACAGGGAACAGTGAACAGTGGAGACTGAATTCATTGGCTCTATCTTTACACTAAATATCAAGTGTATTTTAACTCGGGGTAACATAGTAAATATGTATCCATCTATGTGTAAAACTGATGCTGATTTTCACTAGTTAGTTGTCTTGTCTTGTCTTTTGCTCTCATTGCACTTTCCTCTGCTTCGACATCGACGTAGTGCTTGTGTGCGCGTTTGTGTGTTGTCGCCATTCCCGTTACCATTCAACATTCACTCTCCATCTCATTTCACTAGACACTAGACACTAGACACTAGACACTAGACGAGACTAAATACACCATAAATACCAACTCGTAACTTGTAATGTTCACTCCTCGAAAATACCAACATCGAACACCCAACAGAACTTAAGCAAATACCAAATACACAAACCCAGAACAAGACGCACAGTTGCTCTCTCTCTCTCTCTTTCTCTTTCCACTGCCGTCTGACACGTGCGGATAATTTCACACGCTCAAACTTGTATAGCCATCCTCATCATTACTAATAACCACTACTAACTATTACACATGATTTCCCTCCTTTTATGTACAACACGCGCTTGTCGTACACTGCACACTGTACAATCTACAATGAGCAATCTACATAGAGAGTTCACTACACACTATAGACAAAACAGAATATATTTATATAGAACATTTGACACCCAAACTCCAAGATCCAAACTCCAAACTCCAAGCTCAAAGCTCTCATCATAATCGCTGTAAGCTCCGCTAATAGACTGCAAGTTTTCCCAAAATCTTTCCCATTTTTTATGTCATCTCGCAATTTGCAATCTTGCTTTACTTCTTTTCGTCTATCGCATCGAGTCAACTCATTTCTGTAGAAAGGAGCAAACACTATTGACTATACGAATATATTTAACATGGAAACGGAAAGAAGGTAGTGAGTTCTAATCGAAATGGAAAAAATTGAGAAGTGGAGCTAGCGCCTACATGTTAATAGTCGTAGTCGTAGTCGTTGTCGTATTCTTAGTTGAATACTGAGTATATTAATGAGATTGTTCGCAAAAAACCGAGTCCAATTTCTATGTATTTTCATTGGAAATTGGAATCGTGATCAAGAGTTGGATTGGATTGGACTGGATTGGAATTGAGATCCAAATCGACAACGGAATCAGAATCGGAATCGAAAACGAAATCGTGATCGAGAGCAAAAACGACGAGGCCACAAACTTACCTACACGTGATAGCTATATTCATATTGATATTGTACTTGTACATACAAATGTTGTGGTAAACGGTAAATGGTTTTGTAATCACTATGCACTCCATTCTACATTCTACAAAACTAAAACACAACGGTCAAAGCAAACCCAATTTAATTTAATTTGATCCCATCTAGAATCTAGAATATAGAATCTGGCATGTACAATTTGGATAATCAGTGCAAAATGTCTAAAGTACATTACTTTCGATTTTGTACACATCAGAATAAACTCTTGACTCTTAATTCAAGTATTTGAGTCATGCAAAAATTTGCTATTTTATTCTCTTATTTACAATACAAAAACAAAAATACTAATACTTGAAACATTTTAGACATTTTCTATATAATCCCTTAGACTTTCAAGGTAAAAAGAGGAAAATTAGGGAGAGAAACAGTTTCATGTTAAACCTGGGAAATGAACGGCTAAAAATAGAGTACATTTCCCATTCTCATACATACCATAAAGGGAGAGAAATCAAGGTTGAGCTCGGATATATATGTATGTAATCACCTGCACATTAGCCAGTGTTACACACAACATTAGTTAGACGCCTGGTGTAAAGTTACAGGTGAAGAGTGTAGACTGTATTCTGTATATTGCAGTAAGTACAAGGTTCATGCAATAAGTATTAAAATTATACATAAGACTGGTAATTCAATGGCAGTCCGACAGACCTGCAACACATGGAACGAATGAAGGAACAAGTAATTTTGGTGTGGAACAAAAAACGGGGATAAAGTGGAAAATTGCTCGAGTCTCGAGTCTCGAGTGTAACGTAATTTTGAGCTAGGACTGGAGTTGAAGTTGAAGTGTTGGTAGTATAGAGTACATTCAAACCGTGTACACGGAGAAAGCCGTAATAAATAGAATGGTAATATCAGCTTAATATCTGGTTATTCATTACGTTGGATCACTTGGATCTGAACAAGAATAAATTGGATGAATATTTTATTTGTTCAACGTGGGTGTCTCTATATGCATTTTATGCATTTATTTCCCTTCATCATTCCTCATTCTTCTTGGTTTTTGTCGCATTTTACTAGAATCTTCTATAACTATTACTTTAGGCTTCATCACAGTCTTATTTGTATTATTTGTTGTTTGTTGGTGTATGTACAATGTATTTCCATGAAAATCTTAAAGTAATCCAACTTTCTTTCCTTACGTTTTTATAATACAGATATTGGCGTATTTGATATAAATTTGATATAAATAAGTTATAAATGAATCCAATTTACAATTTGCAATGGTTAGTTAGTGTGGTTTCTTTCATGCAAATTTTAAAAAATGTTTCACACAGAGACTTAAGATTTAGCACCATTTCCTTTATTTTGGCCATTAGGAGAAAAAGCTGATGTTATAATTACTTAAGTACATGTCTCTCCATTATTTTTTACACTCAAAACTCTACTCGACGTAACTTGAGATTTGAGACGTCATTTAATTTAACGGTCTCAAGTTTCAAGTGTACACAATACACAGTACACAGGTTGAAACCGTCACTTTAAAAACCCCACAGAACAACAACGACAACTACCAAATAAGCAACAAAGTGAAACCAGTAATCTGCACGAAAACTGGAGAAAATAATCTCTTTCTCTCTCTCTCTTTCTGTTGTTCTCGTCAACTATTTTTGACAAACCATTTACATGGCAAATGAGTCTGAGAAAAAATATGGTGTATATATGATGTGAGGTTTGTGGAGTGTAGAGTGTAGAGTGTAGAGTGTGGATTATGCCACATCATGCACATAATTTGCACTTGGACTTGCCACATTTGCACGACATTTTATTTGTACATGTTAACAAAACATGAAGTCTCACGAATAACGAATAAACGTGGGAGCAACTTATTATTGTGGAAACGAAAAGAAAATGAAATGATTGCATCTCCACATAAATATATATCACATATACACATAACACATCAATAAGGAGCACAAGAAGAAACTAGCAGGTGGGATTACTCTTTATTGTACAATGTGCAATGTGCATACGTGTGCATAATGTTTATTACATGTACATTTAGTTTTACCCACAAAAATAAATGTCAAGGAAAATCAAAGTAATTTAAGTATGAGTGCGAGTTTGAATATGCATAGCTGTTATCGTGACTACATAAACCAACTGTAGACTGTAGCCTGTAGATTGTAGATGCAAGTCAAGTTCAATCAAACTCAAAATCAAAATCAAACTTTTTTATTTCATAGACGTTTGAAAGAAAAACTCCGGGCGATCACCAAAAACCCCATACTCCATGCAATGAGCAATAAGGAATAAATACAAGTAAAAGTAAAATTGCTTTTAAATTGCCTCTAAAAGTACATACGTTTGTATTGGTAGATGTGATCTAGATATTGAATACACAATACGTCGAATATAGATGTTCATCCACTCAACACTAGTAAAAATAACAGTAATAATAATGCAAGACCAATATTTACCGTTTAGGAATTACTTTTCCAAGTGTATGCTGTACAATTTACAATATACAATATACAATATACAGTGAACATTGTACATGCTACAAAGGAGAACACGATAAGAACATTGCTTAACATTACATTACACAAGTTGACTACCTACAGTTATTTTGTTGGTGCAAATGCAAAAGAGCTATTGAAACTTTTTAAACTTACCACCTGCTCACTCCTCACACAAAAACTCTCTCACACGTCACAAGTGAAGGTCTCTACAACAACAATTCTATTATCCATCAATACTACTTTCCACTCTACCTATTAAATACACATGTAGAATTCAGAATGTAGAATACCGAAAACAGGATATAAGTAGGCATATAAATGTGTACAGTGTGCATTGTACACCAGGAGAAGAAAGAGAGAGGCGTATTCTCCGCGTTTTTATGAGCAGTTGAAAATATTGTTATTACCTATATTATTGATGGGGATTAGTTAGATTCCGATCGGATCGGTGTATCATAATATTTTGTAAAAATATTATGAAAGCCTCGTTCCCTAGTTTGTAGTTGGTAGTTCGTAGTTCGTACAATACAAAGTACGCAATTATTTTTATTTTTACAGTAAGAGGGTCTTCGGTCACTGACACAATGAAAAAAAAAGAAAATTCTACTACAATCACAATCGATTGGATTGTATTGGAATGGATTGGTTGTTATTTGATATTTGATACCTGCATTAAGCAGGAACAAGGACAAGAATGACAAAATTCAAAGAAAAATGGAATAACAAAATGTCCAAGTGAGGTATCAGTTTCGGCATGCTAGATATTAGACACTAGACATTAGACATTAGACATTAGACATTAGACATTAGACGTTAGACATCTGTACAATGTGCACTGTGTACACTAATTTTCAACCTTTGTACTTTGTGCGTTGTACCTTGTACAGGGTAAAGTGCGCATTTTAAATTGAGACGTTTTCACAAAAGACTTGATCGATCTTTTTACTTTTTACTGCAAATTCCCATAGAGAAAGAGAAAGGGGTAAATGGTACATTATTCAGTATTGAGGACTGAGCATTGAGCATTGAGCATCGAGAATGGATAAAGAGAGTTAGTTTGACGAGTTGAAAAATATCTCAAATTGTACAAACTACTTTGTACTTTGACTAAACTTGGAAAGTTGTATGGTAGTTGCGCCTTAATTCTGTCATAATAATATAATATAGTATCCAAATACAAAGTTATGGATTTTGTATTAGATTGTAATGGAAAAAAAATTGGTGAATTGTGAATGGAGTTGGGAGTTAGAAAGGTTAATAATAAGTGAAGAGTACTGTGTGGTGGAATAATAATAAAATTTAAAATTCAACTAACAAATGCTATTATATTCTAGATTCTAGGTTCTAGATTCTAGGTTCTAACGATCCATCACGTATCATTTTTCCGAATCGGTCATAATATGCACATGTATGTTTGGACTCAAACTTTTTCAACAGAGAAAGGACAAGAAGAAACTTTAACTTTTTTTGTACACACTAGACGCTCCACAATACACACTTTTGAATGTTGAATAAATGTTGAACCACAATATTATTATGTAGCTGACAATACCAATGCCAATGCCAATGTCAATGGCTAGTGGATAAAAGGCGAAACCAAAAGACTGCCAATAGTCAATAGTCAATACCAAATGCCAAGTGATGAGACAAAAATTGTGAATAAATAATAAATAAAACTTGACAAACAGTGGCAAGCGTGACCCATGTATCTAAAGATTTTGTAGTATCTACCATCTACAATCTATAATTTTCACTGTCCAAACCTCCATGGATGAGTGAATAAACGCGTGTACATAATTGTGTATAAAAGGTGCAAATTAAAAATAATGACTGTATTCACAATTCACCATTCACAACCTCACACGGTCACGGTTCAAGTGAAGAAAAAAAAAGTTTCACATGTGTCCTTTCGTAATAACATGTTGATACTGCTTATGTCTACTCTCACTTCCCCGTCTGTTAATTTCTATTTCTATTTCTATTTATTCATAGATTATGGATTATGGATTAGACGAAGGAATCAGCAGTTTGACCAAGCCAATTAAATGGTGAAACGCTGCCAATTTGTGCAAGGAAAACAACAACAACTCCCAAAATTTTTCATACAAAATCAGAAGTTTTTTGGCCATTTCAAAATTAGTGGGTAGTGTGTAGGTTTAATGAAACTTTGCTTGGATATCAAGATATGATACTTTATGTGTCTGTTTATATGGTTTTATTATGACTAGTAAACCATTTAAAAGTAGTGATGTTCTACTTTCTACTAAACTTGAATTCTTTTTTCCATGTCAACTGATTGAATGGATTCAATTTGGCATTGATATTAGCGTCAAGATTATTGAAAGATTTGAAAGATTTGAAAGATTTGAAAAAGATTCAACAAAATTCCGTAAAATTGGATTGTGTATTGTATACGTACTCCATTTGTACTCCATTTGTACAGGAACACATTTGGAGAAAATGCATACCACACTTGATACAGTAGAGAAGAAAATGAGACACTTTATAAACCAGATTATTTCTATCTACTCTCTACTGTCTACAGTCAACTGTCTACTGTCTTTTATACCAAAAGGACAGACGGGGGAGAAAATCTAAGCGTCTATCTCATCTCTGTATCACTAAAACACGTGCATCTACATATGCATTCAACTATTCATCACTCATCTCATCTTCAATTTCAACTTCAAGTGTATGGGATGTGCACAGTGTACATTGTGCAGATGGAGAAACTTGATGTGCTTTAGTTTTGTCCCCTTACTTATTTGTCTTGTTTATTTACATTTTGTTGCATATAAAGTAGAAAATTCTAGATTCTAGATTCTAGATCCTAGATTATATGTTGTGTGTTGTATGGGTAATGTGTAATGTGTACTTATATCTGTATTTACAATTGACAATCGAAACATAATTCCGGAGTCCTTGGGGGTTTGTCTCATTTCCACAGATTTCCACATTTCTCCAACTCTCCAACTCTCCAAGTTGGACGAGCGAGTCCATTATGAACTCTGTTCTCAACATGTACAACGTACATTGTACATTTTACGTGTTATATTATTGCACACAGCGTGTTGCTTTAAAACTTGGGACATTTACCATTTAGTACATTTACTATATTCTCCGTTTGAAACTACACAGATCACTTGGTCACCACCCACCAAACCAAACCAAATAGAACAAACTATAGGATACGAGATCGCATCACGGACCATGGAATAATCTATTTGTTAAAGTGTTTGTCTGTACACTGTGCATGGTGTATGGTCTACGAATGAGTGCGCCCTTCATAAACTTTAATTTGTGTATTATTACTCTGTGTGAAATTGTGAGAGTTTGAGAGTTTGAGTGTGAAACTCCGACTCCAACTCCGACTCTAACTCAGACAGAGAAGAGAATGGTTCTTTAGTAGATTATTCAACTGTTTGTACCCTGTCCACTGTACGCTGTACAATGTAGAAAAGGAAGTGAGAGTTTAATCGCATTTGTATTTATTGAAGGGTAAACATGGGAAATCATAATAATAAGAATGCATAAGTAGGATGAAGGGAAAATACATACATAGGAATCAAAAGTATAGGAGGAATAGGCACACACTGTAAATATTATGAGCTTCAAGTTTGTGCCTCTACTTATAAAAGAATATGTATGAAAGTAGAAAGGACGGACTATCGAATGAACCCAAATGTGTATATGGTAGATGCATGAAAATATGTAGACAGTATGTATACAGTATTTATAAGTGAAAAGACAGGAGATACTTGCCTGGGATATCCAGTGGTAGAATTGCGTTGGAAGTGATGACGGGTGTGACAACGGGTGACAGTAAGCAGAGAACTACGATTATGTAGATAAAATCACTTCTCACAGAGCTAATTTGACACCTGACACGCATCGGGGGAAGAAACGTGGACAATTTCCTCCAATAATGGCTAATACGTGTCACTCGAAATATAAAGCTCAGTAATCTGATTACTTGCAATGGACTGAGTAGTGATGATGATGATGTTGATGTGGATGTCGATTTCGATGAAGATGGTCGTGGTCTTAGTCTACGTCTTGCTTTTGTCCATGATTTGGATGATGATTCTGATGAACAGGAGGATTTCTCCTCGGGATTCTCACAATATGGGTAAATGCAATTAGAATTAGATTTACAACTAAAACTATAACTAGAATTTGAGCATTTACACTGATGCACAAGTTGCTCCAGATGTTCTTCATCTTGGAGTTCGCATTTGGATTGAGAGGGGAATTTCGTCCTTGATTCTGATTCTGATTTTGATTCTCCACCCTCCGGACAATCATTGTCATGCACTACACCATTGTCATCAAACATTGATACGGTGTCAAATCCGTATCCGGGTTCCGATTCGGATTTTAATTCTTCTTCATCTCCATATTGGATGTTGCTTCTCATTTCTGTACTCCCCGTTCCAGTTTCCATTTCTTCATCATCTTTGTCAACTTTGTCAATTTCGCACTTCCACCAGTCAAAATCTCTACTCTGACCGACGGACTTGAACTGGGACTGGGAACTGGGACTTTCTGAACAACCTTTGACATTATTTTCACCATGATGATTATAACGACGACGACGACATGGATGATGATAATGATGTGTATCAGACTGACTGGTGGTAGTGGTAGTGGTATTGGTAGTCCACCTGCTGTCAATTTGAACAGGAGTATTTGGAGGGGAATGGAGGCGACTATAATTATCTCTAAACTTTTCACCGTTTAGAGGCATTGGAAAAAGGGAAAGATTGAGCTGCTATTGAATGAGCCACTTAAAATGGCCCACACCAGCAGCACAAGCACAAACCATTCAAATCAATAAAATCAAGACACAATGTCCACGATAAGGAAAACACTCCCTGATTTCCTCAAGATACCTTTTCTCTTCCCTTGCTCTACGATATTCTAAATATTCTAGATATTCTAGCCCAGTCTCCCAGTCTTTTATGTATGCTATGATTTAAATTTAACACAGAATATTCAATAATGATAAACACTGTTCCACTTGGAATTGGACTGGGGGAAGAATGGTTGGCGACAATGTAAAAATCCTCGGCGTCTTGTCTATAACTTTTATTTAGGTTGTAGATTCTCGATTCTTGGTGCTCGATTCTAGATTCTAGACTCTGGACTCTAGACTAGATGTGCGAATATCCTGTGTACAACAAATAGGAATAATGAGAGAGAGATGATGGGAATGATAATGATAATAGCAAAATAATCATAATACTTTTGTGATTTTATCTGCACCTATTTCGATTTCTATTGTACAACTGTCTCTCTGTTCTCCTCTCTTCTCTTTGCCTCTCTTTGCTTCCTTGGAAAATGTACTAGAATCTAGAATCTGGAATGGAAAAGGAACACTTTCACAAAGGGGAACGGAATGTGAAAATGTGAAATGGAAAATGGAAAAGGCGAATGATTTAATCGATGAGAGACGATTCAGGAATTGGGGAATTTTCCGTCCGTTTCTTTTCTTTATTATTATATCCTTTATATAGACATATAGACATGTGGAGAGTTGGGTGGATGTCTCTGTGTGTATATCGTTAGTTAGTTGGTTCCGTCTTGTTATTCTGTTAAGAATAGATACACGTAACAGAGTCCGCTCACACACTCATGAACACATTCATGTAGTTTTGCCACGATTCTCGATCCTCAATTCTCGATTCTCAACTCGCGAGTCTATCGATCACTTTCATATATTAAGTTGTGTCCGGTCCACATTCACACGATTGATCACATATTTCCTCCATTGGATCCTTTGACTATTGACTACTGACTTTTTTCCCTTTTCTCCTTTTTAAAGAAAGAATCCAATGTCCAATGTCCAATGTCGAATGTTGGATGTCCAATGTGGAATAAACCGTTATGTTGAAATCTGGACAAAAACTTACACCACTTTATGTATTATTATTATATTACGTATTACGCTCACTAACACACGGTAAAATGCACTGACCATTGACTAAAAAATGTCACAAAAAATGTCTTTCGGCCCGGTTCAGTTTCCGGTCACCTTGAAATATAATAAAAAATGAGGATTGTCAAATTTTTCTACACTTTACACTCTACCCTCTACACTTTTCATTGATATCCACTTTGATATTTTTCGCCCTGTCCTCGAGTCCTTGAATTCCTTCAATTTGTTTCTAGTTTCTGGTTGAGTTGACGTAACTTTTATTCCCAATTTTTCAGTTTTGAAAGACGTGTCACTCGGAAATTATATTCCAATTTTTGGTGATGATTGGAATAACGAATATCGTATATCGTACAACAAGTAGCGAATGAGAATTGACGATAAAACTTTTTTGAGAGTTTTGAGCGTTCAATTTGTTCCTGGGACTCTGGGAAAGTGTGAAAAGGTGTGAAAAGTATCGGGTAGTAAAGTAATCCTCGGTCGGATTTAAAATTTTGAATATTCTTGAAACATTTTAAAGTCTTTATGTAAATTTAGACCCAGGCATCCTGAATCCTCAAGATGATGATAATGTGGGTTGAGGAAAGGATGGCGGAACAAGAAATCCTCATGGTGAATTAACAAAGATATTACACATATGCTCAATACTCAATGCTCACTTCTGTATACTGTATACAGAGAGACAGGATGAGAGTATTGGGAAAAGGAGTTGAGCGAGAATGTTAGAGTTGGAGTTGCTCTTGATTCCTCTTTCTCTCTCTCTCTTTCTCTAGTATCTAGTAGGAGGAAGGTAGAATATTGCCTTGAGAAAAGGTATCGTCTCGACTCGTCCTGGTTGTGCTCTTCTTCCACATTTTCTTGGTCCGGGTGTTCCCACAAGAATACATCGTCAATCGACCCACAAAATATTTCAGATAGTTCCATATCACCGACATTGATGGATAGTCCTCGTTACTGTTCGTAATAACCCTGTTTTCACCATCACCATCAGTTTGCCGATTCCCTTGGCCTTTCTATATCTATTTTCTCCTTGTCCGCCCAGCACCAGTAGCAGTAGCAGTAGCACTATCAGACTATCAGTATCAAATAGGAATAGCAATGCAATGCTAACAAGATAGGATATGAAGTGATATGGAGCGATTGGTATTGCTATTGGTTATTTTTAGTTCCACAAACACACTAGACACCAGTAGAGGAAGGGATGTAGGCTGCTCTTTTTCCATTCTCCTTTTTTGTTTCATCTCCATACCTATCTTTTTATTCTCTACTCCGTGTGTTCCATATTCTACATTTTTTCTGCATGCACCAACTACGGATATAGTTGAAGGCTCGTTGCTCCTTCCTCGTTGGCTGTTGGCTGTTGATTTAGTTCAGAGGGAAACTTGACTAAATAATGTCTTCTTCTTTGTCACTTGCAGCTTTTCCCTCTGTTTATGCAAATATAAGGTAACTTGTTATATATATTCGTACCACCTACATATACAACTGTTCCCAAGCATCCAGTCATATGTTGCACTACTTTATTTGTATATCTTGTTTATGTGTATCCGCAGCTGGGAAAAGTATAAATATTGTTCCAAATTACAGCACTCGGGAAACTGCATAATAATTAATGGTGATTAATTTATTGTTTTCTATGATGAAACTTGATTTGATTTCCCACTCTTTTTCACCAAGTGGACCAAGTCAAAAAGTCAATGGTCACTGAAGGTCACAGACGAGTGGATGGCAAAGAGAAACTGTTTGTATAAATACTCAAATACTCAAATACTCGAATACTCAAATGTACAAAGTAACGGTTCACTGGTTTACGAGTTTGTCTCCATATGGACTGTAGATTGTAGACTGTGGATATAATAAAGTACGGAGCTGCGTACACCTCACAAATTTGAGTCCAGACTTTTGACGTTGCATAATACATAAACTGTACAGTCCTTTCACAGAATACGACGCATAATTTTTTAAGTGGTTCTTTCTACTCCCCCACACCATACAAACATCCACATAAATACAAATAAGCACAAATATGTAGAAACTGTACGTAGAAAGTACAAATACAAACAGAAACACACATAGATTTCATACACTCTTGTAGATATATATAATTATACGGTCCTTTTTATGGCGTATAACTCAAGTAACACAGAGTAAGGTAGTGTGTGTTTATTTACTTTAATAAGGAAAGTTGTTGTTGTTGTTGTTGTTGTTGTGGTGGTGGTGGAGTTATGGCTCTACAAAAGCATTTTATTATAGTTGACTCTTTCTCTTTCTCTATCTGCATTCACAGCTCCAGTTACTGTTTGTAGTCACAACTGGAAGGAGCTAGTCATGGAATTTAAGATATGCAGTTTTTCAATGAACTTCGCACACGACACACAACATAAGACACTGGACAGAACGGTCCGTATATAAAATGTAAAATTTAGAGCGTAAAAGTTTGAGTTAGCGTAGCTTCAGTATTCGGTATAAAAGTTTCTCCACAACTTTCTTTTGCTCGTACTATTTATATGAATTTTGCGTAGTGGACATTTACACTGTGTTTGTATTTATGTACACACTGCGTTTTTATGCATGCATAAATTTTTTTCAAGTGTGAACACGACAGTTGACAAGGTAGTTTTGTTGGTTGTTGGGTCGTTGGTAGGTCCAAAACAACTCTTTCCCTTTTTCCACGAGCACGAGTGTGTGGATGTCTAAATTCTAGGTTCTGAATTCTAGACTCTGGATTTTAGATTCAAGAGTACGTGTAGATTAGGAACGTGCAGGTTTATGTCACTTTGGGTAGAGAAAAATGTCCTGGTGTTTACTGAACAAACAGCCGTTTGTTCACATATGAATAATTTCACAAGTTTTCACTCTGCCCTGTTACAAATACGGGTGAAAACGGAAACGGAAACGAGTACACGCGTAGCAAAACACAGGCACGGATAAACGTACACGTACACGTTCACTTACAAATACAGATGCATATTCAAATGCAGATTCAAATGCAGATACACAAGGAAGGAAACCAGAGTCATGTACCATTTACAAAACAGTCACAATCCTGTAATTCTAGTCAGTTCAGTTACACAGAAAAGATAGAACGAGGAGCAATCTATCTTGTTTTTGCTTTCCTTTTCCTTAATTTTTTCCTCTTTCACTCTTCTTTCACCCCTTTTTGCTCAATTCCCACTCTTTTTTTTGCATACAGTTTGATTCCAGCACAGCTACAAGTTTTACACAAAAACTGAACATGTAACGAACCTCGGAATTCAGCCCAATGTCTATTCTGCCCTTTTCCTAATTCCTTTTCAAGTTTTCAAGTGTTTTGCAGTCCAATTCAACCCAGTTTACATTTTACGCACAGTCCAATCAAATTTAAATTTCAAATTTCAAATTGGAAATCACAATTCCACTCCTTCCCTCGTTAATGTTTTTTTTCCAGGAGTGAGTGAAAATTTTACTTTGATCCGCTTAAGTATTTCCTTGTTTTCACCGATACACTCTCATTTACAAAGTACCAACAGGCAGACGCGGACACTTCACCTGTACTTTTAATACCAAAATTTGATGTTGAGTCATGCACTTTTTAGATATCTTTGAGAAATAATGTCTTTTTTCTCCTATCTCCTACTTTCACTTTTACTTTCACTTTTATGAATTTTGCTTTTTCATTTGCTTTCACTTTTATAGGCTTAAACGTTAAACGTTTCCTGGAACTTTAATTTTTTTGATAGTTATGACAGAAGAATGAAAGAATGGTGATGAGACTAATCTTTATTACGATATCTCTACTTGGATTTTTCCTTTGTATTTCTCTCACGAATTTCAAACGCAAGAACTTCAAAATTTCAAAACTCCAAAACTCCAAATGTAGTTTTCTTTTTTATTTTCTCTGCTATTGCAGTAAAAGAGAAAAGAATGGAGAATGAAATGGAATGGAATGAAATGAAACTGTTGGTTTGTGGTGCATGACTGTGTGTCTTTGAATGTGTATGTGGATGTGTAATTGTGTAAATTTTTGTGTCACAATGTACGCGGCTCTAGTCACACTCACCGGTGTTCCTCACTTTCTCCCAGTCTAAATACGAATACGGATAGGAATATGGTTTTTAGTTTGGAAGCTCTTCAAGCGGGAGCTCCATGCGCGCGTTCGCTCTCCCTCTATAAAAACATAAGAGTGCGGAGTTGAGTTGAGCTGAGTCGAGCAGAGCAGAACAGAACAGAACACGGTAAAGACGAACAAACAATATAGGTACCGTTCATATACCGCTGTAATGTGCACAGAATGAGCGTTGAGCATCGAGCATCGAGCATTATACATTTTACAGTGTACAGTGTAAAGTGTATGAAGAGATAGTATCGTAGGAAGCGATACGTATGAAATATACTGTGTGTGTATTATACATTATACATTACACATGGAATGAAGACTAAGGTAAGAATTCTCATGTGAAAGCAGACGGGAGAATCTAGAATCTAGAATCCAGAATGTAAAGGTAAGTAGATACATATGCAGTAATATTTTCCTCTTTCTCTTTCTCTTCACAAAATAGTTACTTGTACCTTGTCAAGCCGTACTTGGGTGCATGTATCTACAATCTACAATGTACACTGTACAGTGTACATGCACAAAGAAAATGCATTCTACACTCACACACATAGTACATAGTTTCTTTTGATACTAAACTATTTATACTTTTGAATGCCTAGAAAAAGTTTTTTCCTACAGATAAAAATTCCAGCACACATAACAGACAACACACCGCACACAGCACAGCGCATAATGAAATGAATGTAAATGCACATGAAAGAGGGGAAAATGATTTGAGTTTAATTCAATATTTATTATGTTTCATTATAGATGCATTTACTGCTCATGTTTCATGTGGATGTGAGACGGATGGAACGGATTGTGAGTGGAATTGTGCATCAGTACATAATAGGAACGTACAATTCACAATATATCGGAATTAGATGAGTAAGTTAAAAGGAGGAGGAGGAAAACGTAATGTGGAAATAAATCGAAATAAATCGTTTGCTCACAGTCTAGAATGTAGAATCTAGATTCTAGAGTCTAAAATCTCAAGTCTGAAGCAATCAACAGTTTATCGTAAAGAAAGAAACTACTTGCACAATCATGTTTTTGTCTTGTCTCTCCTGTCTGTCTCTCGGTCTCTCCACTGCCTGCCGGTCTATTGTCAATAAATATACACGGAATTGTAAAGAAATTGAACAGCAAAACTTTTAACAGGCTGACAATACGAGATTCCAGAATCCAGAATACAGATACAATGTAATCGTCATCACATACGAGTAAATATACAAAAACATCTATTGTACGTGCAAATACATTGTATGTGTATCATTCTACATTTTACATTTGTAGTCGTATTCGTATTACGTCTAGTGTATAACGCAGGTATTATTCTGCATCAAATTAAGTCAAAGAAACTTAATTAGACGTAGACGGTTGCAAATGGGAAGCATTCAAAAAGTGAAAACTTGGATGAGATATTCCACACTTTTTGTTCTTCCTAGTCACCTCTTCCTCCTCGCCTTTTCCTTTTCACTACATATATGTAGATAAACTAGAAAGAAGAAAGTAGAAAGTATAAACTATAGAAATCTGTCAGATTGTCAGAGTCAAAACTTTCTGCGACTTAAGAATTCTTTCTGTCCCTGTCACTTTTATCTCACCATCTTCATAAAGGCATACACATACACATATACACATTTATCTACGCTTTATCTACTCTTGGAATTCAGGATTTGAAATTTTCGCAACTCGGTTTAAACAGAATAGAGATAGTCACCTTTTCTCCAGTCTTATTTGTATACCATCATTTCCAAGTCAAGATGATCCTGTTGCTATTTTCTCCTCTGAATCCTACACATAATAGGACTCACAATGCTCTTCGCTCTACTTTTGAATATTTTGCAGCGTGTTCAATGTTCAAGTCGTCAAGTCATTTGGTCAAGTGTCATGCGCCTGCATTTTGAATTTGAATTTGTTCCTCCAACTATATAGTATACTGATAAGTTACCCCTCATTTCACATGTGATCTATCACGCTCATCATTTCATTAAATGTACAATGTATCAGTTCCAAAGCGGGTACTGTGTACTGTGTGTTGTGTACTAGAATGCGAGTGTATCAGAGAAGCACACAGTAACTTACGTAACCAAACAAATAACAAGCAATCATCCATGTGTCACATATAATTACATAATTATGACAAAATAAATATGTGCACAATCAGAATTATGTATAAGTGGAGTCGGGCAATCAGAATCAATTAATCTTTGCCTCTATTAGCTATTAACTATTTGGCATTGGGCATTAGAAATTGGACATTGGTTCAATGTACTACACACAAATCAATATCAGTACCTTTGTATGTCCTTCTTGTTTAGAGTTTGAAGGATTACTGTATTATGTATTACCGCTAATATTTACCAATAATAATATGGTAGTTAAAGAGAAGAGACCATAATTAGCATTAATACCATATTAGTATTATCCATGTCATAAAAATGTCAGTTACGTGTATATTTTAAATGGTACATTTTCCTACTTGTGTGAAATTTGTTATTTGGTATTTGTTTTTGGCAAGGGAAAAAATGAATCTGTCATGAAAATACAGTAGAGCGTAGAGCGGGCCTTTCAAATTGAATCAAGAATGTAGCAGGTTATTGCCAAAAAATAAAATAGTGTCTATATGAAAAAATACCAAGAACCCGTGTTTAAATACTAATTCTAGAATTTAGAATCTAGAATCTAGAACGCAGAATAAAGGGAAATTTGTTTCCTATTTTCATATTTGATGAAAATCACTATTCTATGATCTAGAATTCTTTGACCGTTTACCGTTTACGTGTATCAAGCAAACCAGGATATCAGAATGGCTATAAAATATATTGGGCTATAAGTCATAAGTAAATTTGCATTGTAAGGTCTATTTTATTATGTACATCATGTCCTTGGTAATGGCCAAATGGTAATGGGAAGACAATAAAGGATAAAAGGGTTATATGTATGTTGTAACTACTTCCTCTTTTCTTACATGTATTACTGGATGTAAAGGGGCTGATCGTGTACTCTTTACTCTGTACTCTATACTCTATACTGTGTAATGTGTGTAGCGTCTCATGCTCAATGCTCATACAACATTCGGCAGTCAGCATTCGACACTCGGCATTTGGCATTCCCCGCTCAATAAAGAATAGAAAATAGAGAGAAGAGAGAAGGGAGACAATTAAATTCTAGCTGAGTTTGTTTTCCTTATTATCCTCCATAAAGTGTATTGATTATACCAATAAATTGTGAAATAGCACATGGATACAGTCCTGAATATTAATAGATCCCGTCCGAGTTGGAGTTTTTCAGAGTGTTTCTCTTTGTTTT
>JAQGBH010004044.1:0-18012 GCA_034698265.1 Sminthurinus aureus | reverse complement strand
TATTTATTTGTTTGTTTGTTGTTGATTTTCATTCGTATCCAATGGAAATTATGTACACACGGATGGGGAAATGGGATGTAAACCTCGAAGATGATGGAATCTAGAATTCTCATAGACTGTACAAAATTCATCTATTCTTTACCTAATTTTTGGTGTACGGATCATCAAGATCCGTTCAGCCGTTTGGGCTCTGATGTGTACTTACGAAATTCCTTTGTGAACTCAAATGAAAAAATAATGATGGGTCACTTAACGATAAAAAAAAATTGGAAACTGCTGACTGGAGCAAATTGAAAATTACGTTCGGTTTAGGTTTAGAGGTTGCGCAAAGTGGACCAAAGATCACCATGTATTGTAAATGGACGAAAACTAAAATATCAGGCTCGTTGCTGGTGAGGAGAAAAGGGGTGGAGGTAAATTTTTTTTGAGTAAACGGGAGAAATTCGTGTTTTCTAAGGTGACCTCTTAGAAAAACGGGAAGGAATTTTTTTAGAATTTTTTCCTTTTGCAAGGTTTGATTGTGGCCCAGGATGACTTTGTTAGGATACAAATCAAACTTTTACCTCCGCCCCTTTTCTCCCCACCCACATCATGTATGATTTTTGAGTTTTCTCCCATTTAAAATATATGGGACCTCTAGACCTAAACGGCGTGGACTGATTTTTTCGGAGGTTATTCCTCACACCAAAAGAATCGATTTAACGGTTCGCATTTTAAATTTGGCGACATTTTTACAAAATTAAATGGTCTAGTGTACAGTATGTAATTTGAATTGACCATAGTTTTTTTAATTCTATTTCTGAACTACACAAGTGTGTGTATGTATATATACATCTATAATCTATACGTATATAGTATAAATGTGTCCTTTCTCATCTATTTTTATTCCTGTTTCTTATTTTTTAGGAGCTTGATGACCCATGCATCCGTTCCTGCGGAACTTCGTAAGAAATTGGGAATCACGGATACACTTGTTCGCCTTTCGGTTGGCCTAGAAGGTGAAATTGATTTAATTAAGGATCTTGACCAAGCTCTGCACAACGCTTAAAAGAAAACAGAAATATAATCATAATATATCCTACGCGATGTGATGTATTATTAATAAACTTCTTGTCCGTTCTCGGTCTATATTTTCTAATATGTGAAAATTATTACCCTATATAAAATCATATCTGTATAAAGACAAAATGAAGACTTCAAAAACAAAAATCTCTCTTTTTTCATATATAAAAATACCACAATATTATATATATACATTATACATATATATTCAATACTTATAATTTATAATCTTATTTCATTGTATACGTTTTTGTCTTCAGGACAAAATCGTTACAGTTCAGTTTACAAATACATAAGTAGAATCTTGTTTACATAGATTATTGCGTTTTTCTTGCCAATTTTTTCAATGTCTTTGTACATTCCTTCCACTTTGAATATTAAAATATATTATAATATATTATGATATGATATAGAGCTACACAAATTTCTTTATGCCTTAGAATTTGGAATTTAAACATATTATATAACTTCTGTTTATGATAAAACATTAATTATGTGTGTGTACAATCAAACTACGAAATTTGATCAAATGAATAAAAAATTATGTCTTGTGTGTATAATCTACATTATGCACTATGAAGACACTAAAAAAACAAGTGTTTGAATGAAATAAATGACCGTACTGCATTACGACACCCCAGGTCAAAAATTACTAGCTATTAGCATCGACCACCTTTTAGTAGTGTGTACGTCTTTTCAGTACACATCCATTTGAAATTTTGTCACAGGTTTCTCTCAGTCCTGACCCAAAATATAATTTGTCGAAACAAGTTTAAAAACTAATTAGAGTTTGGTCATCATTTCAGTATCCCTTTCCCTCTAAAGATTTCTATAAATTCGATATAGAAAACAGTGTAGGGAACCTGAGAAGTCCTGTGAAGGAAGTGAGACGATTGGAAAGTCACTGTGGGGTGAAAGTTAAGACATTTCAGTTGACTTGATTCATACATTTTTCCGTATTAGGCCCACCTGGATGCCGAGTTCAGACAAAAGCTTGAAATCGGAGGATTTTTTCACCTCAAATATCCAATACTTCATACATTTACCCAGCATTTATAGGCGGATGAATGTGTGGGGGTAAATTTTTATAGGTATGTTGCGTTGAAGAGACCTCCTACGTACATAATGCTAGAAGGGCTCATCCCAATACTATTCTAAATTCCTGATGCTAGATACTTTTTGAGCTGGGTGAACTTATATATATACATGAGTAATAATAATTGCATTTTCTTTATACAATAGTTGCACATGAAAATTATTATTTTTTAATAAAGACAAAAAGCTTTATTTATTCGACATTGGAGATGTATATGTTTATATATTTATATATATATACACATACACATATTTAATGTGTATATAACTTACATTTACGTTACGCTTAGTCATTATCATAATTTTTAATTTACTTGTATTTCATGTAGATATTTATGTATTATATTTTTACCTATAGACGTCGTTTTTAATAATGTTATTTATATGTACATTTATATTAGATTTCTTCCACATATCCTACACGAACGCTCAAGTATGTATTTATAATAATTTATTTCATGTAATAATAGTAATGATAATAATAATAATATATGTATATAATATAGTTGTGTGTCATAATTAGTATATATCATCATACAATAATAAGGATAACGATTACAGGCTATCTCATCATACATATGCTTTGAAAATTTAATAGTATATATGTAATTTATTTATACATTAGTCACGCTACGCTCGATTCATAATTAAATATTATATATATAGTATGTATACGTATTAATTATTCAATGCTTCACATAATATTTCACATATTATCATATAATATAATAATTTAGCAATAACTGTCGACTTTTTCTGTTGCATACTATATATGCAGTATGAATTCACGTTTTTCACACATTCTTTCTCTCGAATTGGTTTGGATTTGATGGTAAAAGTTTTCCCTTTCTTTTCTATACGTAAATACGCACATATGCACACATTTTATTACTATGTATGTATGTATTTCATGATTTTTTCAAATTTTTTAACAATCATATAATAATGTGTATATCAACATCAAATAGAAATTCACAAAATAGTATAGCCGTATAAGTATAGTAGTATAGTATAGAAGTATTAGCAAAGTTGAGAGAGTATAATATATATAGTTTTTATACATGGTTTTTTTTGTCGAAATTAAAACATGTGTACACATATACATATATACACCATACAATTTTAAAATTAATCAATGTATACATACATAATATATATATATAGTAGCACTCTCACACCACATCATACAGGCGTTCTTTTTATAGCAAAACGGCTTGTTTAGTACAAAAAATGAAATCAAAAAAAAAATAGTTACTATAAAGTTAAACTGTAAAAGACGCAAGAAAACGCTTTATTTAGTAAACATTATTTATGTATATATATTTAGCATGTATTATTTGTTTATTTTTCTCCATTTTGTCGGAAAAGCTTGATATTGTAAAAAATATTAACTTTTGAGAATGATTCTTCTGAAAATAAATACCTATATCAATATATTATTCGGTTATGTATTATAAGAGATGTATGAGAATGAAAAGTTGTTTAATCCTAATTGCTGTAAGTTAGCGTACGATGTATAATAATATTATATGTATAAATGACAAGAAATGGACACGCATAAATAACACAATACATATATTCCTCCACTTTTCCTTGTGTTTGTATTGTGCATGTAGTATGTACATACAGTATTTACAGTACTATGTGTTTGATTAATATCTATATATGTATATATACATTATGTGAAACGCCTATGTACTTTTTTGTTTGACAACATTCAGTTTGAAATGTAGATAGTAATTTCACATTTTGCTCCATATAATTCTTTTGAAGTACAGATATTAGTATATATAATATATATATATATGTATCATGGTTGTACTACATGTGTATTAGTTTGTAAAGCAAAAAGTTTTTAAGTTTTTTCAGCTGACCCTATAAAATTTTCTCTTAATTGTAAAGATTTGTGCAGTGAAAGTATGCGTTCATAATGTTTCATGTCACAGCGTATATAAATTCGTCGTGAAGACGTGTTTTTCCCTAAAGAAAAAAAATGTTCCTAAATTGTTTCTAGCAATAAAATTAAAACGAAAACGTTTTTTCAACTTCTGAATTGTTCACGAAAATAATAATTATTGTTATTCATTACGTAGTTTTTTACATAGTATTTTCACTTTTGGGAAAGCCGGAATACACATCATTATATTTATGTATACATATACATATTTGTTTGTTTCGTTCTCCACAACCGTTTTTGTATTACATGTATACATTTCTCATTTTCTTTTACGTTTTCAAACAAACTGCTTCTTATTAGAAAAAGAATGAAACGATTAAAAAGATAGTTTAATGCCTATATTATGCT
This sequence comes from Sminthurinus aureus, assembly GCA_034698265.1. NCBI lineage: Eukaryota > Metazoa > Arthropoda > Collembola > Symphypleona > Katiannidae > Sminthurinus > Sminthurinus aureus. The sequence continues at coordinate 13,550 of JAQGBH010004044.1, read as the reverse complement.
GACTTGAAGATCCTAATTTCAAAACCACATATGTGTATACATGTATATATATGTATATATATATGTATTCTAAAACCATGAGAAAACATTTTGACAGTAAACCACTGAATTGTCAATTTGATATTTTCGTTTCCTTATTAGTTTTGTTTGTCGAATGGGGTTTTTCGTTTTAAATACACACACATTTGATCTAAATATTTGTTTGATTTTGATTTTATGGAGTAAATAGTAACACAGAATCTACAAACTGCATACATTTTGCGTACCACTTTCACTCACTTTCTCTTGCACACTCACATAGTTAACATATTTCTTTTGTGTCAAAAAACGTTTTCTCCCGTTCTTTCTTTCAATTTTTTTCGCTTTCCACTTTCACTTTTTTCTTCAAATGCCACACATAATTTTAGCACTAGATATTTATATACACACAACATGTATACCATTTTCACGACCAGCAATGCTGTGTCTTACTTTTTTTTTTGTTGATAATATCGCTCCAGCAATTTTCTTTTTATGTATTAATTTAAACTTTGCCTCATAAATTTACAAATTAGTTATTACTATTGTTATAATCATATTATTATATGGTACTTTTGTTTATTTTTATTCGGAATAATTATAATAATAAGCAGTTGGTTTTGTTCATGTGGTTTTAGGTACCAATTTTCCTTTTTTTTCTCATTCGATTAGACTTGTGCTCAAATACAAATACTATATTATGCATACATCATACATAATATATATATATATATGTATATATACTATGTCATTCTCTCCTACACGGGGTATACACAATTTTATGCATCATATGAACATACATACAAAAACGAGCATACAATCACACAAACTATGTATATAGTAGACATACACAGATACACACACTTTTACTGCTAGATGTTTGTGCTTAAATACATAGTTTCATATTAGTCTATATTAGATTATATGATACCCTTAGATATTTTAATGTGTTAAATATATTATTATTATTTTTGTATTAGTCGTAATAGTATAGCCGTACAGTATATTATGTTAACAGTATAAGTTTTAGATATATTTAATCATTTTTTATTAGTTTTATTCCTAAGCATGAACTTTGATTCTTTTTGCTCTTACAGATTATTGTAGTAGCAATGTTTTGTTTTTACATATTAATTGCGTTGCAATTTTTTGTCAATTTTCAAATTGCAAAATCTTTTGGCAGCATCATTTTTCCGTTTCTTTCTGTATGTGTGTATATGTATATATGTGTGTTGTATGTGTACTTTATAATATGTATCATGTGTGCATGTATGTCGTTCAAATAAGCTATTTAAGATGACCTAAGGTATCATTTTATATAGAAGAACTAATAAGCTTGTAATAATAACAATGTGATGGTATAATGTGTATGAAGATCCTAGTGGGAAAAGTTAACTTTTCATATTTTTTTGTTATGGCTAAAGTCAACTTTTTCCATTGACATCTTCATAAATAGCTACATATGATACACATATTTATATTTATTTAGGTGTGTATGTATATTTAGTTTGTTTTTAAGAAATTTAGATGTCAATAATGCTTATTATTATTATTATTATTATTATGATTATTATTATAATACAGAAAACACCTTCTTACATTCTCATCTATATAATATTTAATGTAATATTTTTGATGAATCAAAACAGAGTAATAATATATGTTATAATATTTATGTTTATGCATATTGTATAAAGTTTATACTCATGTAGCAAAACATTTCGACAGCTTTGTCTGCAATATATATATATATATATATGATTATACAGTATTATACGATTACATTCTAAACAAGTTCTTAAATATTGGATTGGATATTACATCACGTCGTCATACATCATACACAATAAACACACTTGTTTTCCATCTTCTAGTGCCTCTCTATATATGTAAATAACATTATGATGATATTATTACACATTTGTTCTATGTTCTATTAGAGGAATTTAATGGGGTTTTGTTCTATAAAACTAATAGTATAATATTATGTAACCATAATTCATGTACATGTAAGTATATATATATGTATGTACATATGTGTGTTTTCAGCCATCAGCACAGAATATTTTGTACGATGCTATACTTAGTGTGTAATAAAAAGAAAACTTAAGAAAACCACATGTGCTTGTACATTCAGAATATATCTCGATTTCAACCAACTTAGGTACACTTTCAAACAAAAGATGCAGAAGACAAAATCTAATTTTTAAAAAAGTGAAAGAAAGAGGAGTATGAGTGAAGATCGACTAATAAAGTATTTACTTATTTACTTGTTGCCCACTGTTTTACCACAGCTTAAAGTTCTTATGGTAATGATTATTATTGTGTTTTGCGTGTGTTCGTGTATTCTGTGTGCCACTGTGAACAGCCTGTGTAGTATATATGATGTGTATGTTGTATAGATATAGTTACCTAAAATCCTTATTCATTATTTAGTTTATAAATTATTTTATGTTATTTAGTTTTATTTTAAATTTAGTTAATCATTTTTTAACATGTAATGTTCCTTTATCCATGGTCTTCTTGTTGTATTTTCTATAATGTATGTTGTAGCACAACAGAAAGGTTTTCCATAGATAAAATAGTATAATAATTTAGAGTAGTTAGATATAATACAGTTTTTAAACATTTCACACACACACACACACAATCCATCGATTTTTCTCTCACAATGAGTCATACCCAACTTTCACCACTAAAAAGAAAAAGAAAAAACAGTCCAAATTTTCTTGTTGAGTTTTGTGGTTGTTTGACACGCATGAAATATATATATATATATACATATACATGCATATCATTATATATGATGCATATAGTTCTTGCCACTGCCATTTATATATATTAGATTGTTTTGCACATCTTTAGTTTAGGATTTATTTTAATGTTATCTGATACTTCTCATTCGGTCTCTGATAACAAATATTTGCAGTTATATACACACAGAAGTATTATTATATTATTATTATATGTACACAAACATACGGTCGCACATCCATTTTCAGTATATTGGCCATAATCAATCAAAGAGAGTTACTTAAATACGTATTTCGTATCATTATACATGTATGTATTTTAGTTATTGGCTAGTTTATTGTTGTTTTTTTTTGTTGTTGTTGTTGGAAAAGTTAAACTATAGCTTAGTTGTTAGTTAATGGTTGTTTTTTGGATAACTGATATTATTCATTTTAATGTATTAGCATACTATTTATATTTTTGTATCTTCCATTAAGAGTACACCTTATACTAAAGTAGCGCCTAGAACTATAGAACCTATTTAATTTTATGCCACATATTATTATGTACTTTGAACTATTTATAATAACAATAATAACATTTGTAGTCATATTAATTGTATGCAATACGCAAATAGATAATATATTATGGAATATATAAATAACTGCGGACTTTCTATCAATCTCAACCTTTTGATTCTCAATTTTTTCGTCCTCAGAGTGTATACATATATATATACTTTCTCTCATTTACTTTCTCTTTGGTGTGATATGGAACATGCATACATTTTGTAGAATAGATGACAATGTTATTATTTATCCTGAAGAGGCTGAGATGTTAATTTTTTATTTTCACGTATTACGAGAACACACACTGTCACCAATCTCTTCAAGTAAAAATTTCTAAGCATGGTTTTTGTCAGTAAATGTAGAGAGGATCTTTGTGTAATACATAAAAGTCCTATTATGAGATAAGAATCTGTAATAACTATTGGGGACATTAAAATAAACTGAAAATAAACAGAACACACAATAAGATGAACTGTGTGACGATCAATAAAATTTATGCAAGTGGAAAAGATTTTCATTCATTCTGCGTGTGTTCAACTTTCACCACTCTCACACTTTCACCTCATATAGGAAAGATAGATAAAATCCCCATTTATACATTTAGATGCAGACATACATGTAATATGGTTCCTGTTTTCATTTAAAATTAAATATATATAATATATAGATTTTCTCCGTGTTTATATATATATATTTCTCATATTTTTATATTTATATGTATTTCTTGTATTAGATATCATATAAGATATATTATTTATAGTATATAAAAAAATGAAAATGGGCATTTTGAATTCACATTTTCATTACGAAAATCGAATCCAATGGTTCAATCAATTTTAATTATTTTTTCGCCTCTTTTTTGATGTGTAGTCAGAACAATAGTTCCTGAGCCCTTGCAATTTTTACTTTTTATAGTATCAAAAAGTTTGTTCTGGCTCCACAATCATATAGATACATCGTCATCCTATTTTTTTTTTGTTGACAGTGTATATAGATAATATATATTATTTTATATTGTTCCTTGGTAAATTTTTCTCTATATTGTATCTTATGGGTACATATTATATCTAATTGTTCGTGTGAGTGGCTACCTGTGTGTGTTTGCATATTTAGATGCGCGTGGATGTAAGTGGGTGAAAGAATAAAAAAAATCACTGTAAAAATACACAAACAAAGAGTGTTTTTGTGCTCTCCATTCAATTCTTCAGTTGTGTACAAAAAGGACGAAAGAAAAAATGGAACCAAACGATAATGAAATTCAAAAATAAAATATTATATCAATCAACATAAAATGATAATATATACTTATATATATTGTATTGTATAGAAAAAAACTGTGTTATTGGAATTGGCTCAAATGAATGCGACATATTATATAGATATACATAAATTATGTTGTATCATATCATAATAGCATAAAGTGTAAAGTTATAGAGGTGTGTAATAGATATAATATAACAAGAATTATAGTAGTTATTAATGATGATTATTAATTATTATGTAAATTGTAAGTCATATTGCAAGTCATAACAATAATAATAAGAGTATATATATTTTTTTTTTTAAATTGTGATAATATTTTTTTGTTATTTGTGTGCTTCTTGTGTGTGCCTCTATAATTTAAATGTATCCTCAAAAACGTTCAGATTTTTAAGTATGTTAATAACAAATATTGTGATAATTAATCGAAATGTATTAATATAATATCAATGACAATTCTTTGCCTCCTTTTCCTCTTGTGTTTACTTAATGATTACTTCCACAAAATTAATAATTATGTATGTTAATAATAATAATAATAACAACAACAATAGTAATTGTTTCTTCATCCTCAAAGTTCACGATCCTCTCTTATGCATTATACATGTACATCGATAAAGAATAGCTAATAATAATAATAATAATAAGTATATCTTAGACGCGGTTAAAAACTTTGACTATGTGGTATATTTAGATATATTATGTGTATACTTTAATGGGTTATTTATATATAAATGTTATATATATATATATATATTACACTAATCATCATCATTCTACCAGTTGGTGAAAGTAGTAGATAAATATATTTACACAAACACAAAAAATATTGTGAAAGAATAACGTTTGTTGAAAAGGTTTTGTCAGATTTATCGTCGTATAGTTTACATTTTAAGCCGTTGGTTAATCAGGCATTAATTATTAGAGAGCTGTCTTACCTATGTACACATGTTGATTACAGTATGTCCATTTGTATTGTACGTATGAGTGAAAGCTTTAGAGTGAAAGTCAATAATAATTATTATAATATATTTTCATTTCTCTCTATTCTTCTTTCATAGTTTAATCTTCTTTTCAATAAAAGAAAAATGTAAATGGCATTTTCTTGGTCCTCGACATTGAATGTCCTTTTTGTTTTTGTCTCAAAAAAATGGTTTTCTAATAATTATTACTTTTGTTTAGTACATAATACATAATTATTTGAAACATACGTAAGAAAAAAAATAGCTCTTTTTGCCCCACACTCTATGATATAGTGTTTACCTACGTACAATTTTCGTGTACACATATAATTCCGACAAGATGGTGAAACACAAATTTTCTCTGTTCAAATTTTATATTTTTTGTGAATGTATAAGTATATTTAGTCTCCCCTTACTATGCTGAATATTCTCACGACCATCTTCATATAAACATGAACCACAATGCTTTTGTATATCTCTATGTATATCTATATAATAATGAAGTAACAATAAGAAACTTGAAAACCTAAAAGTGCGTGTACGTTTCATATTGATGCGTACATATTAAATTGTGTGTATATGTTACGTACGCTGTGTGTTTCTCATTATTCTCAGTTAATCGTTTAAAAAAACACAAGTAAGAGATAAGATTATAGAAAAGTAAATGTAGTTATTAATAATACAAATATAGAGTTATCATAAATCCTTATGTTACAGACTTATATAATAATAATGTTGCAGAGATAATATTTACTAATAACTAATAATAACAATAAAGTCTACAGATGCATGTACCAATTTGTAAAACTATAAATAAATACTGCGAATTAAACAATAGTAAATGCAAAAAAAAAAAAACAGAAAACTACGGCAAAGAGGAACATAAACACAAAAGGCAGCTAAAAAGAACCATACTAAAAGTCAAACTTTTTCTTCATGCTACATAATAATTATTAATAATAATATAATGACTATTTGTATATCGACAAAAAAGGAACCTTTTTTCTTCTCTCCACGTAATGTGTAATTACAAATACAGAATATCTTTTTAATACGAACAATAATTATTATATTTACATAGATACAGCGCGTATACTCCAAACTGAGCATGCATAATAATAATATTTAAATAATAATAATAATAACGACATACATAATGAAAAGGATTGGTTGCATAATTATCATAATAATTGATTAAATTCAAAATGTATGTACGTGTAGAAATAACAATAATAAGGAGGGGCAGACGGACTACGAACTCTCTCACTGTCTAATAAAAGGGTAGTTTAGTTATTATTTTGTTTGTACAATGTATGTTCGGATAATAATAATAATAAATTAAATATGAAAATTATAATATTTTTTTATGATATATAGTTTTCTCACAAAACAACTTCTTGCAGAATAATCTTTCTTTTCCTGTCTTTCTTTTTTGGACTGTCACAAAACAAACTCACAGTATATAGTGAAGAAATCAAATGTAAGAATATATTACATATTGTACACACTACAGTGATAATAATATAATATATGATTTAAAATTATACTTTCAACGTTTACGATTTCAATGTCAACCATCATCATTATCAACACAATGATGTGACAATCGTACTATTTGTAGTAATTATTATTAAATAAGTAGTAACGATTATTACTACTACTACATATTCGTAGTTTAATACCTTTAGCATTTAAATAATAGGTACCTAAGCGAGAGTACATGGTATATAACATTATCATAATTTTTCAATTTCGAGAAACTATGATTATATATTATATATAAGAGGACTTTCTTCTTTCCTTTCTTGTTCAATGAGAGACACAGAAGTCATTTTGACAACTGAATGACATAATTAAAAAATAAGACAATAAAACAAAAACAGAATGGAAAAAAGCAAAAAAAAAAACAATTATCCACAGCACAAAAAAAACTAACGCTTAAGTATCCTACAAACTGGGAAATTCTTTCTAACCATAAAAACATTACAAATGCCACTACATGAAGGTTTAGTTCAAAGGTTAAAATATATTTTGCGAGGATTTTTGACACAACAGCAACAAATGTAATAATTAAATAATCAAATTACCTATCAAAGGAAAAAATATTCAAAGCTCTTGCAGTGTAATTCGTTATTTGACTCAAAAATCATTCAAAACTTGTAATCATGTAATTATAGAATGTAGTACATCTACGCATATGATGTATGTATGTATGTGTCGTAGAAGCAATATATATAATTAGTATTAATAAATCAATTAATAACAATAATAAATTATAAATATGACGATAAATACTCAAATTAAGATATAGAAGAGATATACACGTGTATTCGTAGTAGTAATAGATAATAGGTAGAGATGATAATAATTATAATAACAGAATAATAATTATATGGATACATATTTATATATATGTATAATTATGATATACGAAAAAGTTACTTAATTATTATTATTATTGTACAGTAGTAACAAAAAAAACAACGATATAATATATTTTATATATAGTATGTGTGTTGTTGTTGTGTGTGTTTCAGTTTTTCCTGTGCATGTATACGTATACTCACTCACATTTTGTATATACACGTACATATATACTGAGTTATGTAAAACGACTGAGGGATTTCGGTTATTTGTGGTTAACATGTTCTCGTTTCTTTTTTGTTTCAATAATTTAGGATTTTATATTTTAGGATACCAAAATCTCGAGAATTTTGAGATTTTGAAGGGTTTCTCTACTTTTCTAACGTTCTTTTTTCTTCTTCTTTTTTGAAAGTCTCTTATATGAAATACAAAAAATATTCCCGAGACTACCAAAAAAAAAAACTGGGTAGTAGTAGTAGTAGAAAGTATTGTTGCTTTTGAACCAATAAAAAAACCTTTGGTTACGAAGGAGCCACACACATTTAAAAAACATTTGCTGCTGTTACAGAACAATGGCAGTTCTTCTAATATGTAGTATATGTATATAACAAGAACAACGTTTAGTTATGTACAGCCATCGACATTCCAAAATTAGGCTAGGTAGTTAGTATGTGGTATGTTGTTGTAGTATATAGATTTTTTGTTTTTTGTCGAAAATAATAATAATTATTATTCCTTATGTCGGGCTGAATATCGAATTTCGAGTAATATTTTATGTTCTTTATGCAATAATAATATATTATATAGATGTGTATATTATATATAAATAATTATTATTATTTATATGTAATTTTTTTGGTTTTCTTGCTTTTGGCTATGGATTTACATGTCTGAGGAGGAAAAAAACTCATTTTATCTAGTGTAAAAAAAGTCTTAAAAGTCTCGAGACGTCTCTTTCGTCTCGTCACGACACCAACCACCACACTATTATATATATTTAATTAAATATATGTAATTAGTTCCAAATTTTAAGGAAAGAATCCCAAGATCCTGTTGCGACGGCCATTCCATCCTCTGTTACGCCCAGACAACTTACTCGATTATCATGACCAGCCAGCACACCTATATATAATCAGATGTGGATTCATGTATATAGAATGCCAATATAAGTAGGAATATAAATCTAGGGATTTTTTTTTCTTTTACTTCTTTCTACTTTGTGTTATATATATATTTATTATTTATTATAATATAATTTGGCCTAAATGAGATTAAAATAACGATGATCTACTTTGTTTCTAAGAGGTTTTTATACAAATACTTTTTTCGAACCTATTTATTATAAAATATATATATATTGACATGGGACTTGTCAAGAAGAATATCGATGTCACACAGATAAAACCTGTGATTACTATTATTGTGTACATATTATACAGATTATTAAAGCCAATGAAATAGTGTACTGCCCTTTCTCTTGTTTCCCATTTTCATGAAAAGTAAAGTAATATATATATTATTATCTACTATTATAATAAATCATCGGTCGTACATAATTACTTTTCTAGTAGTAAATGCATTCCGATATTGTAACATGCAAAGTCATATGTGTGTGTATGAACTAGCTCTGTTTATAACAATGTACACACACTACATTTTTGTTTATAAAATCATAATAATCCCTAAAGTCTATAAATAAAGTTTCATTAAATCATCAAATAGATGAAAAAGATTTGATACTGGGTTTTTTTTAAATAAAATAAAAAATCCCTCTACCTAGGTTTAGTTCTAATGAAATTGTTCTTGAGTTAAATGATAATCATTAATGATGATTCTCATTATTATATATATTATAATGTTGTACTTTTTAGCAAAAGGAATCAAATTTCCAAGATACATGTGTATATAATAATATGTACCTTATTTTATACCCTAAGATGTAATGAATAAAAATCCCTAATACCAATTCTTCAAAACAAAATAAATATAATGTTGTATAAAATACATAAAAAACAGGAAGACAGAATTGAAATTCATTGACTTACCAGCTCGTTCAGTTTTCATCGAGTCCCAGACATTGCAATTGAAGTCATCATAACCGGCGAGTAGGAGGCGGCCGGATTTGGAAAAGGCCACCGAGGTGATGCCGCAGATGATGTTGTCATGCGAGTACATGGCCAATTCTTGGTCCGCTCGGATATCGAACAGACGGCAAGTTGCATCGTCTGATCCAGTCGCAAATGCTTGTCCATTAGGGAAAAACCCAATGGCGTTGATGTCAGACTCATGTCCTGAAAATGTTTGATGGCAAAGTCCATCTCTTACGTCCCACAACTATAAAATACACACACACACACAAACAGAATAATAATATTAATTATTATTATTAGAAATAGTTTTAGGGAAAATCTCATAGTCTTATACTTTCTTTTAAAAAAATATGATTTGGCAATGTATGCTTGTGTTGTTTTTTTTTTTTTTTTGAGTTTTACAAATGATTACACATTATATTTTATATTTTAGTGAGTATTGCATTTACAACTATAATAATTATAATATACGGTAAGAAAAATTATTTTATCATCATTTCTTTTATGTATTATATAATATAATATTATAATACAATATTATAGATAGCACGAAACACTACCTTGATCTGTTATTTTATTGGATATAATATGTATATTGTATAGAAATAGGAAAATCTTACCTTAGCAGAAGCATCACATGCTCCAGAAACAAATGTTCTAAAGTCAGGGGCTAAGGAGAGTGACATGACGTCGCCGGTATGGCCAGTGAAGGAGGTGCATTGTTGTCCGGTTTCAATATCCCAGAGGGCACAGGTCATGTCTCCGGAACTGGTTACAATTTGATTATCATCCAAAAATCGACAGCACGAGAGGTAGCCAGTATGACCAGGTAATTCCCGGCTTACCCTCACGTTTCCTTCCCTCGTTTTCAAACTAAAAACACCACCAGAAACCCTTTTTTGAGTTGGATTCATCCATGCTGTCTCTTCCCTCTTCACAGAAGGAACACAACACCAAAAATGTAAATTGGAAAAGTTCAACTGTACCTGTATATGGAGCAGATATTGTCGAGTCCACCGCAAGCGACGTAGCTACCAGAAGGTGCGTAGGCACATGTCATGACCCAACTGGAACGAAGTGGGATGGCGTGCACTTTGTTCGTCGTGTCTATTCATAAATAAATAAATAAGTAAATAAATTATTATAAAATATAAAATGATAAATAAATATTAAAAAATAATGATAGATTTGAGTATATTTTCATTCCTTATAGCGCTATTATTATTATAGTTTTTTTAAAAAAAAAAAAAAAAAACTGCATTTTTTAAATTTAAAACTGAATATGTAACAAATATGTTGTTAATTTATTTTAAATAATAATAACTCTAAACGAAATCAACAATATATTTGTATAATAATTTTTGGTATAAAGTCTTATTAGATTACCAAAAAAAAATTAAAACACATGAGATTTATATATTATATAATATATATTATGTATCCTGTATCCTATACAATAATACTTTAGTATAATACTTACACGAATCCCAAACTATTAATTTTCCATCTTGAGATGCAGATACTAGATTTCGACTATCAGCTCCCCAATGCATTGCATAGATTTTAGCCAAGTGACCTCGTAATGTTCTTCTTGTTCGCATCTGAATCCTACCAATTGGCTCCATTGACGCTGTTGCTTGTACAAGCGTCGTGTCACACGCCGCTTTCCGAGCATCCTAAAATTAATTAATAAAGCACAATAATTATAATTATTGAATGTAATCAGAATTATGATTGTCACAATATAAAAAACCAAACATACAGAGAGAAAAATAAAAATAAAATAAAACCAAACAATCATAAACATATAATATTCTATACAAATATATTAAATAATAAAAAAATACATCAAAAATTGTGATAAAAGTTAACAACGTTTACAAAGTCAAATACTAAATACTATACTATAGCTATTTCACTAAAAACAAAAAAAATAAAACTATGCATTGTTTCACTATTTATAATATTATGACTTTGTAATTTTTCTAAACAAAAAAAACAAATAAAAACAAAACCGGTGCTATACTTTTGTAAACGAAATGAAAAAATATTATATGCTGTCAAGTAATTTTTAATTTACAATGATATCAATGTCCATTACAAATTACAAATACTAATTTTATGGGTAACGTTAAAAAATAATAAACATATACAATATATTAAGACATAATATTATTCAGAACTTGAACACAAATAATAATGTATCTCAAAATCAAACAACAAAACCAACATGAATAGAGAACATTTAAAATTAAAATATTATATAATATTTTCAATTTATCATTATATATCCACTTACTCGGATTGCATTTTTGAGTGTTTCAGCTTCCTGTCTCAGGCTATCTAGCTCATTCATACTTGCAGGGATCCAAAAACTGGGGATGAGATCACAGTTCTATATTCACAAGAAAAAGTAACAAAAAAAAAAATGATTTTATTTATTTATGCGTTTACACCTGTAGTAATAATATACAATAAATTATGAATGTAAAACATTCGATTAAACACACACACACAATCACTTTATATTTTAAACAATATTTTATCATGATTTTTTTTTTTTGGACTTTTTGATGTTGTCTTAAAAATTGAATTCACTTTTCACTGAATAAATAATAATATTTATAATTATTTTAAAATGATTGATGATACACTATACAGAGTATAACAATAATAATATTATTGTAGTTGTTAAAAATATATTGAATACTATTTAATAAGAAAGGAATTACATATATATATTCACTCACAAACAACAAATAAAATTAATAAGAATAATAATAGTTTTTTGATTACTTATGTATTAACACAATATCTGTGTGTATATATATTTATCAAATCCGTGGTCTGTAGAGATGATTGAAGAAAAAGGGAATAACAACAAAATTGGTAATAATAATAATTGTAGTATTAAATACACATCAAAACTTTTGGACAATTATACTATGTATACTTTTTTATATTCACAACTGATGAGATTATCCATCCGTATTTAAATATTTCAACTTTGTATACTTTGCAGTAGGTATAACTATTCTTTAAAGTGAAGATTTTTTTTTTGATTAAAATTAAACTCGATTTAAACTACATAATATAATTTATAGACACACAAAGGGAACAAAAATCCGATTCTTCTTCTTCTTCACCTCCTCCTTCTATATTATAGGAGTACTAGACAGAGAGAGAGAGAGAGAGAGAGAGAGAGTAGATTTTTGGAATATAATTTGTAAAATAATGATAATAAAACAGAATCTTACCTAATATATATGGGGAGCTAAACCAAATGTTGATGGGATATAATTGTGATTTAGATATTGAGCTCTTAATATTCCCTTGAAAAAAAAAGTTGTCCAGGGTTTTCGAGACACAAAAATTTTTGGTCAGGACCCCTTTTTTTCCAACACACACAAAATCTTTGGTCACAAAACCTTTTTCCAGTTAGAATGCCCTGCCCAAAAAGTTCGTACTTTCTTCTTCTTCTTCTTCTCTTCGGCCTTAGTCGATTTCGTCTACTGATATGTATATCACCTCTTTCTCTTCGTTTCTCTCTCTGT
>JAQGBH010004043.1:0-18012 GCA_034698265.1 Sminthurinus aureus | reverse complement strand
TTTTTTATTTGTCCATACCTACATGGTTATCATATCAAAAATTCATTTCTAGACATCGATTGTGTCGTCTGCATGATAGTCCTTGTAATGGCTGATATATATACTTGAGAGTGGTTGATATGTCTGGATACATTTTAACTTTATTTCTCGCTTGTCCTCGGTTACAATATTAAATGTCAATATTGCATATATATTATACGAAATAACTGTCAGCAATATTTGTTTTCTATTTTCTGAATCTTATACATATGCATGATATTGTGTTTATAGATATTGTCCAATACTACGTTTTTATTTTGAGGCACAAAAACCTAAAAATGTCTATCTTTTTTCTGTAAAATTCCATTGGCATAATAATATTGTGGTAATTTTATAGCTAATAATAATAATGATAAGACAAATCACATAAATATAGTAGTATCTATAGTTTCTATATAATATATTTTCTGAAATTTCAATAAATCTTATGCAACGGGAAAATACTACAGCTGTTGACCGTAGTTCAACTACTAAAGATATGTAAACAGATTATGTAATTTAAAAAATAAAGTGGGTTATACTTACTTAATTGTCCTAAGTGCTGCATTTTTAGAGATTGCATCTGCTAATGCTAAACCAGGTTTTTCTCCCATTCCAGTATTACTTAAACTTAGATTTTCTAAGTGGGTGTTAGATTTTAGGGCGTTAAATAACGCAATGAATTGTTCGTCTGAAAACTATTGAAGGGAAAAAGCAAAACAAAAAATTACATTTATTTAGAAATCTCCAGTTGTAATAACACATATGTGTGTTATTTTTATACAGTTTATGGCATCATTTTGAGGTTTATGAATTATTATATGGATATCAAATTAAAATTATGATAAATATAAATTGAATGGTACTCACTGGGATATTATTAAAATTTAGTACAGTTACTGTATAATCATCATTTTCAAGTTGTTTTATAGATTTTTCAATATCTGTCATATTAGGAGGTTCAAAGGGTAAAGGTTTTGGTTGGTATGCCTTTGCAGTTCCACTCCAACCTAGCCCAGTCTTTGGCATAGGTCCTTTATTTAACAAGGATGAGTGGTATTGTTCTTGATTCATCATTGAATGGAAACCGAGAATAGCTATTTGTTGAAAATTAAAAAATTGCATTGATAGTTAATTAATCATCATATTATTTATTTATTTATGGTTTTGTAAAACTTTAAATGACTAAAATTATATTATAGTAGTAAGTAAATAAATAAATAATTATTATAAAATTACACACTATATATATCTTTAAATTTTATAAAATTATACCTGCAAGATCAACCAACTCTTCTTCACTTGCTTGCGTTAAAGCATTTTCATATTCATCACCCATATCAATAGCAATTTCCTCTTCTTGTTTTGTCATGGGTTTTTCTGGTGGGATCCATTTTTTACCCCTGACGGTTCCTGCAATATATTGTTTGAGTTCTGGTCTATCTGGTGTTTCGATTGCAATTTTATTGATATGATCAATGAGTTGTTTGCGATTGAGAGGTCCAGTTGCGTCTTTGATGCATCTATAACTTGTTCTCTCTCTAGGTGGGAGTAGTGAATCATCTGGGTCAACTTCCCTGGATAAAAGTTCAAGTTCGTCTGGAGTCAATTGTGAGAGAAGTTCATCAACATCCATATTCTCATAGTCAGCGAGATCACGACCGTACAGCTTTCTGGCTGTCATCGTCGTCGTTTTTGTCGTGGTGGCTGTAGTATTCTGAAAATAAGTAATTGATGAACAAAAAATAGTTAATGTATTATGAAAAACTAGCAAACACTAAACAAAACAAATCAACTTTATTCTTTATTTTATTGAATCCGATTTTTTTGATTCTTGTTCTCCAATTTTCCAAACTCAAATTCCAAATTCCAACAAGACCGAACAAACCAAAATTTTACACGTTGTTTTAATTCTTGTTTTAATTCTTCTCCATATAAATCACTATTAAATACACTAGAACAGATAAAATGTATAGAGAATCCGACTTTTGTGATAAGTTATCAGTGATAACTGTGCTAAAATTGATATTTGATATTAACCAAATTTAAAATAGTACACGAAAAACACAAAACCTATTTAATGCATGGAACGATTCCAAATTTTGATAACATTATAACTACACAATATTATTTATATTTAATTCACAAATTTAACTTTTAATTTCCAGCCCATCCCTTCTCACTTAACTGAAATCAGCCAAAAAAAACTCATTCCATCTTCTATCCACCTACACAATTTTTTAAATGGAACCAAAAAATGTAAAATATACTGATATAATAATTAATATAATATCTCACCGTCTTTGAAGAGCTCATAATATGCACACTAATTACTTAACACACTATATAAAATCACATTGAATGACTAAAAATCCAATGTTTAATTACAGATTTTATAATTATTTATATTTTATATTGACAAAATATTTTGTCGCCGACACACACAACCACAGCTCACAAGACACTGTAAGTACCTTCCTCAACATAATACATAATACATACAATCTAATGCTACAAGTCCATTCAATAAAATTACTGTATCTCATGGAAGAACCATTTCATATGCATATGTATATAATATGTACACAACCTTGAGTACATGAAGTTTTGTAAATTACAAGCTGAGATTTTATTTCATGACATACGGTCG
This sequence comes from Sminthurinus aureus, assembly GCA_034698265.1. Taxonomy (NCBI): domain Eukaryota; kingdom Metazoa; phylum Arthropoda; class Collembola; order Symphypleona; family Katiannidae; genus Sminthurinus; species Sminthurinus aureus. The sequence continues at coordinate 15,344 of JAQGBH010004043.1, read as the reverse complement.
CCACAGTACACCCTTCTCGAAAAAAATTCTCCTCCATACATTATCGTCTAAACAATTCAACATCGAACATATTCAAAGGTTTTTGCTTTATATTTTATACTGCATGTGTATTGTGTGTGCTGTGTGTTATATTAGCTTTACTAAAAATATGTGTGAGGTGAGAAAAAAAATCCCAGACCAAAATTGGGAAACTATAATATCCATTATAAATTTATGGACCTTGATGCATGACGTTTCCCTTTATCTTTAATTGTTTTTTTACATACAATTTACTATTGTTACTATTGTGCGAATACAAACAAACTACAGTCGACGCATCCTATAGAGATCGTAGATTGTAGTTTTTGTCAGCATCCTCATTGTTTTCATATATATATATACCTCAGGAATCAGGAACTTGGATAAACAATAAACAATATTAAAAAAACTACACTTTTAACTAATAATAATTCCTTTGATGGGCATAAGACAAAGAATAATAATATATAAAAGATTCCGTAGATTTCACACTACAAAAAATTCACTTATTTCGTTGGATTGGAAGTTGTAAGAAATGAACAAAAACATTTTGCTAACCGTAATATATTATGGATCAATAAACTATGTAATTGTGTCTGTGCATTTTCCGATTTCCGATTCCTGACACAATCTCAGATTTCCAAAAAAACCTGTGAGGACAGTTAAGCTTCTGTGTTTATAATTGAGTCTTTAAATTTAAAAACCAGAATCATTTACCACATCACATCTCGAAGTCTAAAGATTATAAATACAGTGAGAAAAGTAGTAAGGGAAAATCAGTTTCATTTGATTGCATTTCACTTTCCATAGTAAATAGTAACTCGAATTTCCAATAGTTGTAAATTATATTGTATCCCCATGTTGTCCTATCTCTTTTTTTGTTCCGTAAAATATCATCTATAACACTAATCATGCTAATGGTCTAAATAATGGTGTGGTATAACCGTACACATGTACTTATATATCATAACGAGCTAGCCATTATATGCACAGGAATAAAACTCAACCTACCCATGTAAAATAATGTATTACTTATTGAATTTAATCATAGTAATCACTCCACATTTTCCCTCTTTTCTCCTCGTATATATATATACATAATTTAATACGTGTTGTACTTGCGTATCATATTCTTTCTACAATCTAAAGTCATTGAATACATTGCATAAATTTACGCTTTATTATTGTAAATTTCCTTTCTTCCACAGTATCAGTAACATTTGTAGGTGCATGAACGTTGTACATAAGTACATAATATCATGTTGGTACAGTTTGAACAGAAACCAGAAACTTCAATACAGTTCATTGGATATCATTTTCTTATAATATATGTATTTTGTTCTGATGCTGTTGAAAACTTACAGTGGAAAATGAAGTATGTGTACATGTCGTGATCATCAATATTTCATTATGCAAAATGGAAAAAAATGCACTCATACTCACCAATTGTAGTCATTTGCTATATTATAGTGGGCATATATGTGTGTACTGTAAATAGTGGTAAATAATCTTATAAGACATAAAAGACAGAATGAAAATTGAAAGCCACTATAATTGCATTGATATGAATGTATGGCAAGTGGCAAATGCTTTTAGCTATAATGATTGATGGTAACAACAGCCAATGCGCCAGTATTATTACATATTCACTCTGTGTGTGTACTTATACATATATGTACAACATCTTGAGTCTTTCATTTTTCATTATACTTTATCCTTTACACAATTAGCATTTTTACGTCTCACTCTTAACACTTGAAGAATAAGAAATATTATGTAGAACGACAAAAATGCTTGCTTTTGATCTCTAATTAGAAATTAGAAAGAACAGGTATAACTTTGGTCTCTTTCTGTCAAAATTTGTAGTCCTATACCCTATTCTATGTTCTATGTTGTATGATGTAAATATAATGTGGAGAGAAGCAAGAGGCAACGTGAAGCAAATATTTTTTGCCAGTTAATGTAATGATATTTGTAACTAAACTCTCATATATATTCATCGTAAATACTCGGAGAATTGATAAGGGGGAACTATGAATTGCTGACAAACGCATTGTGCTTACATCAGATTATTCTATTTTTAACAAGTTTTCTATGTGATCATAATATTATATTATTGTATCGTTAGTTCTCAATGTCAACATTTTGAAAAATGAAAGATCAATTGACAGCGCTGACCGCTGACTATTACAAATTACAAATGAAATGTCATTTGAGTTTCCATAAAATGTTTGGTAAACGTCCCTAATCTTTAATAATCGTAATTCGTAATCACAAATTAGATGGTCAAGTCGTAAAAGGTTTTTTACATAAAACTTTCCGCTTTTTATTCTCTGTATATCTAGGAATAAAAGGGATTGTGACTAATTACTAATTACGGCTGTCAAATTTCTGTCGTTGACTTGAATTGTTGATGAATGTTGAGAAGAAGAAGTAGGGGAGGGGTAAGATTTTCAGTACTTTCAATAGTCATGTAAATATTGTTTTATGTGTATATATATTAATTGAGATGGCTGTGTCACTTGCTGACCTAAAATTTAAAATTTCATACCATTGATTATTTCATCAGATTTCAAAATGTTAAACCACAAGAAGTATCTATAGGTCCAGCTCTAAGTAAAATAAATTTAATGACAGACAACGTGGCCCATGATCTTAATTTTAGTTTGGGATTTTGTGTACAGTTTACAGTGTGGCAGTTCTACGATGGAAACAGTAAAGAAGGTATATATATATATAACTTGGATCTTGGACGAAAAACAGAAAGATAGCTATACGGAATTTGGTAGAAACATTAAACTTTTCATTCCTACTCAAGTAAAACATTCAAAATATTGCTGTCATGCCTAACTGTGGTATAAACATTTACATTTTGTATCGTATATTAATTTTTATACGAATGTATCTACAGTGTAGAATTTACAATGTATTATGTGTAATGATTCATGTACAGCTAAATTCCATCATTACACTTTTGATCAAGGTTCTTCTATTAATACGTGACTTATGAGGCCGTCTCACAGTCGTGCAGTGTACAATAAAACATATTTTGTACATGTATGATGTATGATACTAAACAGTGAACAGCTATAGGTACAGTTTATAGAAGCTCTTGTGGATGACGTAACGTAATGAATAATGAGTATAATGAATAAAATGAATATGAGTTTTAGTAGCAATGACTAGTGTATTTTAAGTAAATGCCTACAGAGTACAGTATATAGAAATAGAGAATGTAGAGAGTAGAGAGGGAGAGTGATGGATTTTTTCTTCGTTCAATACAAGTCTATTGAATTTTCAAAGTTCGGCATTTGGCATACTTGAGGCTTACAATTTACAAAAGCGTCCATTCGTGGAGTTGCAATAAATAGCTTAGTACATTGTACAGTCAACAAGGCATGGAGCACTCGTTCAGAGGAATCAAAATAAAATCCTTCATAACATTGAGTTATGCTTAATAATATAAATAATCATCCCATGTTCATAAATCCAGTATAAATAATAAATAATAAGTACCTTGAGAATTCAAAATATACCATAATATTGCATAGCATGATAATATACTCTGACGAATATTTCGTATGTGTAATGTGTATAAGATGATAATACTGGAAATTATGCTCTTGATTTTATATTCTGTGTGGTCAAAATATTGATATTTAGTATAGCTGCATGATAACGATTGTTGCTGTTTCATTCTAATTTTTTTTTGTCTATTTGGTCTCAATTCGTAAATATTTCTTACCAATCCTTCTCACTCCTAAACTTTAGACGTTATTCGTTACTGTATAAACATTTTTATATGTTTCATTTGTACTTGCATAATGTGAGCCGTAATTTAAATTAATGTAGCCACAATGAAAATGAAAGCGAAAGGGACGCCAGGAGCCATTCTCTATTCCTGTATTCTAAGAATGGCATTTTAACGAATGAGAAACTAAAATACAGAGTCTCTTATGAAACGCACTATTTAAATTCTACAGACTACAGACGCAATGCAACTTGAAGAGTTAAATAGGTACAGTTCTTTTATTTCATTTCCTTTTACAAGATTATTTACACACAATACCCTAGAACTATTCAGCTTGCACTGTGCATTTTGAATAGATTTTGTTCTCAATTCAATGGAACTAAAGGGACTAATATAATAATAATAATGATGATAATAGTTACTATTTAGTACAAACTTTTTACAACTTGAACACGTCAAAATTTGCGAAATAAAAAGCTCAGCCACATACACATACTTCACACGTGTAATTAATATCAAAATATTACGTACAATGTGAACGGGTGATGATGATAAGACTTGACTTAAGAATATCTATGTTAATTCGTGACTCGTGATGTCAGATGTATACACAAGTTTGTCTTTTTAATCTCATTCATCTCACACAACAATCAAGGGCTGCGTCTTAACTCAAAGCTCATCACTCAAATCTCAAGTCTCAAGCCCCTACTATACATATAAATTTCGCATGCTTACTAATTTGTTGTTAAACAGTTTTTCAACATTCCTAGTTTTAAAGAGGCTTTTAACTTTTGGCTTTTGGGACGTTGGAACTTTATCCCTCATGCTGAAAATATGAAATGTTCAACTATTTGTTTGACCATCATGAGTCATGAATCATAAAAAGACCAATAAAAATTCAGCATATTATACGCTGTTTATAATCCTTCGTCAGACTACAGTGCTCAATTCTGTTCAAAATAAAGAGAAAGAGAAGCAAGTTAAGTACTAAGTCTGAAGCACATTGCGTCTTATGTCTTTGATTAAATAGCCAGAATGACGACATGACTAAAAATGTACCATTCATTCATTTGAATTTGTATTCTGCCTTCAAACCTTGTAACTTTGGAGTTTTGAGTATTTTGTACGCAATCAAAACGCACCAACACATTTATACACTACTGTTGAATAGTCATACACAATACACCACACACAGTTTCCCAGTTTAGACGCCTGTGTACATGTGTACAAAAAAAATAAAATCCATGAATTTGTCTAACGTTACACGAGAACTGGAAAGGAAATCCACGCGTAAATGTGGATTGTACGACACATGAACAGAATTCTTTATGTACATGTACTTACATTTGACATTTGAGGGGGTGGTACTGCTGGCGATTGAGAATTGACGAGTGATGAGAATGGGCAGTGGACAACACAATAATAATAATGTGTAATGTGTAAACAAGTTTTGTTTTCATTTTTTAGTGATCGTATAGTCATCACATTACTATATTTTTTACCCACTCTTTTATTTTTTATTTCCCATAAAACTATACGTAAGAATTTCGAATGTCAAACTATTTCTATGGTCAATCTTTAGTAGATTTTTTTTTGAAAAAAACAAGAAATCAGGTAAAATATACACAAATTGTCTATCATACATATTATTTGTATTATGCAATCATAAGCAGATCAGATCAGCTAAGAAGGAAAATCAAAAGTTGAATATCTATCAAAAATAATGCAGAGAAAACTAAAAATTAAACTAATCTGCTTGAATGATCTAAAGTTAAACTTAAGGTCATTTTTTGCACTTTGCCACCGTTTCAATACTTTTGTTATACATAAACATTGATCAGTGATCAATTTATGAAACAAAACCTGTTTGTTTTCGTCTTTTTTATTGGAATGTAGGATTAATTTTAAAATGCTCTGATCGTGATTCAAACCTGTTTTACAATTTACATTGTCAATGTTCATGTATGCATGCTCATTGGTGGTTATTTTTTATCCCATAAGATCATCGGGACAGATCACATTGATTCTAAATTATAAATAAATCTGATATGTGATATTTGACTTTCAGTACTCAGTACATATTAAAGACTGAGAACTTTGAGATTTGCGCTGTTGAAAATTTTCATTAAAAAAATCAACTGCTATAATTGCAAAGTAAATACATAAAAAAGTTGACAAGTGGCTAGAAATTTGTTTCATCTACCATTGACAAGTAACTTTAGAGTTTTTGTTGACAATTTAGAAGATTTCTTGAGAAGAGACATTTGGTCAAGTAGTTTTTCATGTTTAAATGTGTTCTTGTCTCATTCTTGTAAATGGTGAACGGTAAATGGTAAATGGTACATTGATATATCAGGAGCTACAAGTACAAAAAGTTTGAGATGAATCATGAATAATACTTGGTTGATAAGAACGCTTCAACTCACCAAATCCTCATAAACCAACTGATCTTTCTCTGTGAGTACCGGTATCGTGATTTTTATGCAAAGAACCTCTCTGTACTCTCTGTTTGTAGCTGGTGCTTGTATAGATAGATATTAAGATAATTAGAAACGGGAAAGTAAATCTTCCTGACATGAGGCATGACGTGATATACGTATAATTTGTATAAAACAGCAGTTCAAAAATAGTTACACTTGTACAAAAAATAAAAATTACATCTTAATTTCTTATGACTCTTTCTTTCTAATTATGAAGAAGAAGTTGCAGTAATTTACATAATTCAAGATTCAAGTGCAAGGGAATTTTCGATTAGTAACGAGATCCAGCTACTTGTGTGCTGCATGCGTCTATAACTTAATAGAAAAGACAGTAGACAGAAGACATTATACAACATACAGAGTACAGAGTCACACATACATTAAGATTAACTGAAGGATAACAGCGACTCGAGATTTGAGACTCGAACATTTTCCATTTTCCAGGATCATTTTATCTTTTAAATTTTACAATGAGATGTAAAAAATCTCAAATCTCGGAGGCTCCGTATATACGATATTTACTGTATTTTTGGAAAGCATGCATCTTTGTACATTGTGTATGGAGCTATGAAATAATTCAGCGATACTGAATGATTCGTCATCGTGGAATTATAAAAGCAGAAGAAGACGAATACAGGAAATGTACAATATTATACCTACAATACGCATCATATTTATATGTTACATATTTGATTCGGAAGGAGCACAAAAATTGAAAATGTTATGGGGAAATGGATTTAGGAGTATAGTAGTTTTCAGCTTTCTCCTTATTATGAACAGAGACAAGAGCGAGAGAGGAAGATGTTCTCCTAGGCACTAGGCATGACATAAACACATGTATTTTGGATCTACGAGGAGCAGTTAGGAGTTAGAAGTTGGTAGTCAGTGTAGAATACATATATTTTCTACAATCTACAATATAGTTGTGGCTGGGCAGAATCCCAGAAGCAAACAGCAAACGGGAAACGACAAACACGCCAGTCGAACATGGTAATGTGACTGTGGCTCCTTTATTTCTTTATTTCCTGAGCTAAATTTGGAATTCTTGTACAGACACGAGGGTAAAAATACTTTTACTACGATTTTTTTTTCTACACACACATGAGCGTATACCAACTACCAACCTATATCAATCTTGTTTGCTACTGTAACATGTCGTATTGGAGCACTCGTAGACGAATTTGGAAGTTTCCCACGAGACTGAGTAACAGAAAGAGAAAGAAAGAACGGAGAAAACAGCAGTATTTAACATTTAACCATACACTATACACTATACAGAAGAACCAACTCGTTTCATCAATGTGTAAAATTATGTACCTACTTCATACTTCAGTCATCTACTCATCTACGATCTACAGTCTACAATCTACAGTCTATACACTTAACACTTAACATATTATATCCATCGTATTATATGATGTTTTGCACATCTACATTCTAAATTCTGTACGTTGTACACATATAAACTTTGACGTTATGTTTTAAGTTACGTAGAGAACGCAAAATTCATTACGACCGGAGAACTATGGAAAATGAAAAACACTTTTAAAACAAAGCGTAAAATATAATATACAGAAGTACATAAGCATTAAGTACATGTATTATGTGCAGAACCTAGGTATTTGAAATGCCAATTGCTGGTTTTTGGTTTTCCTTGTACAAAGTCATGGCTTTTTACTCCCCCCCCCCCAGTTCTCCATCAAGGCAAAACAGACTATATTTAAAAATGTCACTTGTCTGTTGTCTCTAGCCTGTTGTCTCTAGTCTCTACACTGTTCATGCTCTTCACTCTTTTAATGTGTAGAATTCAAAATATTTTTATGTTTTATGCAGCTCATTATTATTACTACCACTAACCACTACTGTTATTATCACCATTTCCATTTCCTTTTTTGCTCGTCGTGACGCTTCTAGTTTCATTTTGTATTGTCAGTTGGTAGTTGATATCAATGTTTGGTACCACCTCTCTAACACTCAAATCTCAAGCATTACAAAATTCGTGCAATGCACAATGTAAATTGTATAAACTTGCCGTGTATAAAAAGTAAAAAGTTGAGCTTTACTTTTCTGCAGGCTTAGGAATTAGGAATGAACAGGTATAAATAAGACACTGTACTATGGATTATGGTAAATGGGAAACTCTCGAAGCTCTCATGTTTATTTTTTCGGCTATGCAACTGAATTTTGGAGTGATGTAAGTTGCAAGTTGAAAGGGTTGTGTAAACTATGGTATGTATTGTGTATTGTGCATGAGATACTCAATAGTACTCTGCTCTTTCTCATAATTTCACAAAGACGCGTTTTACTTCCGTAATATTCAAAATTGAGTAAAAAATGAGTAAAAAATACCGTAATATCTTCATCCAATTCACACTTATATTTACATTTACATTTTGGATTTTGGGTCAAGAAAAACGGGAAAGAAAAGAGTCCTTTGGGAATCTTGTTTCAAGCAAGTAAATACTTGAATTTCACTTTGTGTAGTTTTCATTGAATGGAGTAGTCTAAAGTCTAAACTTTTACCCACATGAGAGTCATATTGCTCATTTCTAAAATTGAATATTGAATAGAGGCTCATGTAAGTAAATTGTTTTAGAACCGGCAAAATCTAGAATCTAGAATCTAGACTGCATAGGAGTCAAACAGCAAAAATAAAACAATAAACAAACACACTAAATTACTGATAACACATGACACGCCTACATTGTTCATGAAGACATTTCCGCTTTTTGTAATAAAGAATCAAAATAAGTATGTACAAAGTACATGAAAAGTTGTCATTGTAATTATTCTATTATTACAAATTAGAAATTAGACGGCTTGTTACTTTGTTATACAGCGTTTTTGTACTAGCCTACAATAATAATAATCACTAATATTGTTATTCCTGTAATAATTTTCATTCTTATCATTGAGAAAACAAAACGTATCGTTTTTAGTATTTATCATTCTTCAAAAGTCAAACACCCAGAACTAGGAAAACAAAAGATCATTCGAACTTCGAATGAGACGAAAAACACTAATAGTAATAAACACATTTGAAAATTGAAGGACAATTTTAGACTAGACTTCATACTTTGTACATTTAAAAACTATACCATAATAATATATAGTTTGCGAATGAACTCGGTTTCCAGTTTAAGTTTAAGTTCAAGATTGAAGATTCTAGACGCTCGACATGAGACATTTTATTTTTATATTTTATGACAGTTTGAAGTTTTGAAGTTTGAACATTTGAAATGTGAATTGTGAATGTTGGATGTTGGAAGTTGAAAAAAGTCAAAGACCTTTTTAGTTTTTTTTTGTTTTATTCTATAAAAACCGTTCCATCAAACTCAGCTCGTAGCTCATAACAAATATTGAACAGACTGTGATGTGTGATGTAAGATGCATTTGCATTGTGTTGTGCATATCTACTGAGTACTGAGTAGTGTATGCAGTATGCAGGCGTATTAACTTAAAAACTATATTAGCTTTAAACTCTATATGTAAACAGACAAGGAACTAGATACAGCTAAGATCTGAGCATTTTTCACCTGAAGAGCCAACAAAGGAGAAGAAGGAGAGGAACATGGGAAATAAATGGTGACAAAGTGCTAAATACTCTGGCAGTAATGAGACGTAAATACAAGTTAGACACTTGAAAAGTACTCTGTGTTTTGCTGTTCCATGCCGTCAAATGACAAATGGCATTTTACATTTCACAGCGTTCGTTCACTCTGATTAACAGAAAACAGAAATCTCTATCCAAAATTCAAAATTCAAAGTACAGTACATCACGCATTACGCAGAACAAGGGAACATACTCATGTTGTCTCTAGAGTTTAGAGTGTATGAGCGGAGGAAACAAACAAAATTGAGCCAAACCAAAAAGCCGAGATGGGTACAAATGAACAAATGATCAATCAAGTACAGAATCAGAGAATCAACTTTATAGATAATTTTGAAAACCAAAGATTCGTCTAGAAGGTTGTATTGCAAATTGCAAATCATTTAAATGTATTTGGAAAACTCATTATTGGAAGTTGAGACTCATGGCTCATGATTCAAAGTCTAAAACTGCATTATAAAATTCTGGGGAAATAAAACTTGTATTCTCCTATAGTTTTAAGCAAAATTGAACCCAAAAGGAAGGGGAAATGTTAGAATTTAGAATCTAATATTAAATCTTTCCACACGACGAAGCGCTCCATCATGTTTGTTTTTGATGGAGAACTCAAAGTATAAAAGATAAAAGTACATCAGAAATACAGTAAGACGTATGAAGAATCTGCGATAGCTAAAACATCCGTATAATCAATTAGATGGAAACTCCCAGAACAAATTTATCATGCACACACGTGCGCTTTGAATTGAGAATCCAGAATACAGCGTACCTACACTAAATCATATTATGCAACTAGTCGTGGTAATAATAATAATAATAATTATTATTATTTCTCTTGGCAAAATATCATGTTTGGGAATTGAGACTTGAGACATTAGTATTTTATTTGTATAAAAGTTTTCCATAATTAAATATTCCAGTATTTTTTCATCCTTCTTTCCTGTTCATCATTTTTGACATCACTTCAAAGACCTCTCTATTCCAAGTTCTATTTTTTTTCTACAACACAACAAAGCTATACTATGCTCTTCTTTGATTTTTCACTCAAATTTCCACATCTTCATATGTAAAAGTACACACATTGGAAACTGCAATCCAACATCAACAGTCAAACTCGTACTTCGTACTTCGTACACCGAAGACTTTAGTTGCAAAAACGGAAGCTACTTTTACCAAAAAGTTGTTGTTTGTTTACATAACTCATGATTTTTTAGTTGTAGGAAAGAACCATGTTTATCATTCCCAATGAACTGTACAGTGTACATTGTACATACGGTAACTGCGTGTTAGCATAGACCATAGAAATTGGTGAAAAAATTAATTTATTGGTAGCAGGTGAATGAATCGCCATCATCAACATCAACATCATTTTTCATACTTTGAATGCGAATTAAAATGGGTGTTCAGTGTTTAGCGTTCAGGCTTTAGGTAAATTACATCAAAAATTGTCATTTTATGTTTTTTTTTACACAGACAACTGAAACGTAAAACGTCATGAATAGACAGATTTTGTTATCTGTTTACTATGTACATGTAGCATTTTCATTTCCGTTCGTACTTACGTCGTTTGCTTTTGGTTTTTGGTTTTGGTTCAACTGAATTTATATAACCTTTCAGTTCCCAGTTCTCAATCCTCAGTTGACGTTCAAAAGAGTTGGAAAATGTTGTGCGAATAAAAGAGTTAGGGATACATTAGCGGTTTTCCTCTTCCCATATATTACATATTACAAGTATATAATATATATTACAGGTATGTATATTGAACATTTTTATACAAAAGGCTACAGTCTACAGCTATCATCTATAACACTCGGCACTAATTCTAATTCCGACATCCTGTCAAATAACTGTAAATTTTGTACCTATAATAAAAATTATACTCACCTAAGTACTACGTACTTACCTACGGTAGTTTGTAGTTTGCATTCGTAAATATTCGCATGTCTACAGTACATATTCGTACAAATAAATATCTACATGTGTAACGATTAAGGATACGTTCAGAAAGGAGCACGGATGAGATGTTGTGTCAATAGAAGACACATTTGGGGAACATAAATTTTCCTAGACTCTAGACTCTAGATTCTAGACTTCCAGCAAAACAACCAAAGAGTTGTACAGCCTACAAAACGACGCCTTGTTTTCATCTATTTACTTGACAGCAAGAAAAGACTTTTTGGCATTTGATATCTCAAATCTCAAATCTCAAATCTCAAAATCTTGTACACATCGACTATTTACTATCGTAGTTTGAATTTCAACGAGATGGAAAGTGCGGCACAAACTTGTTCCGTATGCATTGGGCATTGTGCATGAACCCGAAGAAAAAAGGGAAAGGAATTATTACGCAAGAGCAAAAGTTTTTCGAAATTCATTCCATTTTATGCAGCAACTAAAATTATTAGCTAATATATCAAAAATCTGAATAAATCAATTTTTTGCAAACTTTGTTTTAAATTTTGAGTTTGGAAAAATTACAGATTACTTTTGGTTTCCCTTTTAAGGAAAAGTCATGTCAACTGCTGAAGACTGCATGATTTTTCAGTGAAAAACTAATGGAAAATATCTCTTGGAGAGAAAATATTAAATTTTCACAGACGTGAAAATTAGATGCATATGATGCATGAACATCTTAATTTCCAACGTACATGTAGATAATAGATGTGATGCACAATACATATAGATTTTCTGGCAGCAATTACACAACATGGGTAATGGATAATGGACGGAACGAGAGGAACTCTGACTGTATACTTCCTATAGCTTCCTACACACATCTTTTTCTACAGAATGTAAAAAGAAAAGAGTAAAGAGTACAGGAGATGACTGTCTCTTAAATGTCAAAAGATTTTAAAACGAAAAATAAGATTTTAGCATGCGTTTCACTAAAACATACAAATGCAAATGTACAAAACACATCTCGAATCTCTAATCTCTAGTACTGACGTTTCTAGTATCTACATCTACAGTCTATAGTCTATAGTCTAAAGTCTACAGTCTTATTCATTCTTACATTTATAATGAGTGTGAAGTGTGGAATTTGAATAAACGGACGTAAAACAGGACGAGGAAAAGTTGGAAGTTGAAAGGAAAAATTGGGAATGGAAGTGTGGAAAAAAAGGAATCTTTCACGTTTAGAATTTTCATTTTCATTCCAACGTCTTCTGTCCTGATCCTGGCACTAGCACTGGCTTTCGTAGCCTGATGCCTAATCCAGCTCGCAACTCTTGACTTTTGAATCTAGATTCTAGACTCTACTCGATTTCATTCAACATTCAACATATACATATTTAAAAGTAAGCCGAACAAAATTAGAGTCAGTCACAGACTTGTTCAAATTGTTAATGGGATGCATCACAAAACTACGTAAACACACTGTGTAATATAATAGATTATTTTACATATTACACAGAACAAAATATAGAGGAAAAAACTCAGTCAAAACTACTTACTACCATATGCACTTTTCATTTCAATTCCTCTCTGCAGTTATTATTATTAGGATTATTATTACTATAGTTTAACTGTCTCTGTCTACAGTCTACTGCGAATGATGCAGAATTAAATTTTTATTTGCATTTTGCAAGTCGGAAACACAGCTGCAGATGTTACGTGTTACATTTATGTTATGTGCAAGATCATCATCATCATATTATAAATGCAAATCATAATCATCACCATCTTCCTCACTTTATCTTTCTCCTTAACAGAAGCCAGCATCTTTGTATTGCAAACTGTAACACAGTACTAACTACTAACACATTACACATTTGAAGCACATTACATATTATTATGTATATCAAATGCGGTCTTTTCAGTGTTTTTGGTTTTAATATTCTCACGAGATGACTTATGAGTCTATTGACGCATCATGTGTCTCATTAGGAACCGTTTTATATTCACCAAAAAAGAGTCAAGCCATCATGATGGTGATGATCTGGATGCTCACTTTTCCTTCCTCAAAATTTGTTTACAAATATTTAGCATTGATGGCTGACTGCTCAGTGTTTAGTGTTCAGTGCTCAGCCTTCTACTTTCTACTTTCTGCACTCTACACTCGGTTTGGTGTCAGGCATCAGGCGGAGTGATAAATGACGAGCATTAAATTCAACACTGTACGTGAGAGTAGTAATTTATTTATTCAATCCTACAATTAAACACACGAAAAAAAACAAGGCGGAAAGCGGAAATGCAAGTGCAATACGAGCAAAAAATCTATGTGTATTCGGTATGCAATCTCCATGTATTCTATATACTTTATGCCATATAATAACACTATGTATGTACATAATGTGTAGCTGAAACGTTGAAAATAAATGAACAAGGAAAATTCGAGAAAATTCTTATGCTTATACTTTTGATGTGACAGAAAAACAATCATTACTTTTCAAATTTGATGTTAATGCTTAGGGGAAAAATCTTTTGAATTTTGAGCAGGAAATGCGATTTTTCTTTCTTCTTTCATACTTGTTTGTAAACAGCAGATACAAAAGTGTGCGGATTCAGGAAATAAAAACAGCACCAGCATAAAAATGAATAAAAAGAATAAGGAAAATCATTACGGCTCACATGTGAGCAATTTCTTTTCAACCATGGGAATTTTGAACTTTCTGTATAGTCTAGTTTTCTAGATTTTAATATCCCGTAATTTTGACATTTGATGTAGGTGCTGATGCTGATATTTGTCTATTGTGTACAGTGTACACAGAACACAGATGAGGCGGCAAAAATTACAAGGATTAGGCATGAAATACTTTGAAAGGTTATAGAACATTTGAATGCGTTTCCTGTCTCATCATAATTTGAAGTACGGTTATTTTCCATCATATAAATTGCAAGTTATAAAAAACATTGTTTCGTTGCATGTTGCATGTTTGTCGTAGCGAAATGTACGAAAGAGAAAGTTGGAATTTACAACATAACAACTTCAAAACCGTTACTTGTTACTGATATTTCTAACTCTCATGCAAATGCGATTCGTGTCAATCTTTTGTCGTATACTAGAATAAAGACGTAGATTCTTAAGCAGGAAATGATTAGTGAATAATAAACCCTATACATTTTAAATTGTAAACGCTGACCATGGACCTTGAACTCCCTCTTGTTTGAGTGACTGAATTGGTACAGAAATTCTTTTTCAAGAATTTTTACTTTCTTCCGTTTGAACACAAGTATCTTGACTCAATTCCAAAGTGCTATCTAAATTCTAAATCCACGGACAGTTTTGGATTATCTTAGAAAACTACGTTCGGCAGTCATAAGTTGAGAGAGTCACGAGAATCTAGAATCTAGAACCATTTTATTTTTAAAATGTGTATATTTCGTATTTCACATTTAGTATTTAGCATATAAAATAAATAATAAAAAAAATCTATAGGAGAAAAACCATCAGTCTGAGGAAATCATGCAAGTACTGTAGATTGGCAAATAAGTTCTTCCCTCAGAGTAAGACCGTAGTCCGTATTGGGAAACGCTGAATGTAGCATTG